>JAHBCN010002865.1:0-84046 GCA_019359885.1 Listronotus oregonensis | reverse complement strand
AATTTTATTGTTTCCATGGCTTTCTTGATACTAATATGAAACTTTTTTGTAATTTAATAATAATTTAATCTAAAATATCTTAAATATGGTTCATCCAAATATCATCAATGTATATATATTTGAAATCAGAAGAAAAAAGATCTTTCGTTGTAGCGCATAATATACAGGGTGTTTCATTTAAAAAAATTGAGGTTGCCTATATTTTTCAATTTTTTTATTGCAATATTTTTTTACTGATAATTTCAAAAGATAATATGGAAAAAATCCTACAATTTTTATATAAAACATTTTTTTATCTTCAAAAATAAAGGCCTCAGAAGCCACGTAAATATAATCAAAGACCCTGTACACTCCAAATGCTGTAACTCCTGCTTGACGAATAGAACGGTTTTTACCGAAAGCGCTTTGCTAGAATATTAATTTTAATTAAATTTTGCACGAAATATAAAGTTTATTCCTATCTTTTAAATGATTTTGCATAATATCGGCCATATGCGGGACGATTTAGAGCTTTGTCAGCGAAGCTAAGCAACGCAACAAAAGTTAAAACAAAATCCCAGGTAACAATTAAATACTGTATTATACTTTACCGTATCTGTCATATGAAAATAAAATCTATAATATTTAAATATGTCCTAAAATATAAATAAAATTATCCTTCATACTTTCTACCAACCCGGTCATAGATTTTTCGTTTAGGTTTATAACAGTAAGTACCCCAATAAAAAGTATTTAATTTTTATATCTGAGCCCTGTACTATACCTGAATAGATATGTATACACTAAAGTGTATATTTTTAGGTACTGTCTAATTTAAAAAGATTTTGTCCAGGTATTTGGTACGAATTTGAAATATTTCAAATTCTAGTAACGGTAACATTTTCTAAATTGTCATTTAAAAAATTAATGAGAATTATAGGTCCTAATATTGCCGCCTTTTATTGATTTATTTAATCTGTCTAAAGCAAAATAATAATTTAAAATAATCCTCATTAACATCTATGGACCATCCCTCATTTTTTATTTTTATAGTTATTTATTTGAGTTTGTAACAATTTTTGTACTACAATAGGTATACAAAATGAACATACAATTGATTTAGGCTTGATTTTTTGACGTTACTAGCTACTTGAAATATTTTTTTGTCCAATATACTAATACCAAGTTCCTCTGTTTTCGTCTACCCCTTAACGGGGACTTGATCTTGGAACCGTCACTTTTCCCGCGCCGCTGCGATCTTTATTTCCAGGCGTGGTCCTCTTCTCCAGCATAGTGTACTTTGCCGAAGCCGGCTTGGAGCGAACAACATTCAAATCCATCCCAGATGCATTCTGGTGGGCGGTTGTTACTATGACAACCGTGGGCTACGGAGATATGAGGTACAGACTGTGAAAAGAGAGTACTTTGTGCTCGTGTTTTGTAAAATGGTGGAGGAGGGTCTCAGACAAATTGTAAAAATGTTTTTGACAAGCTTTATAATATATGTAGATAGTAAGGTTCCTACGCTTTAGTTCTCTAAAGTTTTGTGAAAGTAGCGCTTGTGCTTTTGTCTTTTTTATAAAGTAGTACCCTTACCCAATAACTTATGCGTTGCGTTCTCTTCATGCATTGATTGTAAATATAATTCAAATCTTTGCCAGAATATGTTTACGTCCCCTGCGTCATTACGGAAATGTTATACAATGCTGAGTAAAGGATAACTTTATAACAGTTGCAACAATGAAAAGCTTCGTGTAGCTGCGGCTCTAGGAATTTTAATCGTCTACATTTTAATTTCTGTAAATAAAACTCAACCTTGTTTTTTTTTAAGAATATGATAAACCAAAATAAAAATGGTTAATATTGTTTTTAAATTATAACTCTTAAATAAAAGCTCTAGTTAGTTCCGTGATAAGTTTCATATATTTGTTTGAGTACCATATACAGAAACTAAAATGTGGTCCTTCAAAATGCACAGAGTCGTTGCGAGAGAAGCAATCTTAATCAGAACCTGACACGAGTTGAGGCCTTAGTTTATATCTTAGTAAGGGTTACAGCGTTCCGTACTAAACCTGTGCTCGGAAGATAAAAAAACGTGTTTGCTTATGTTTAATATTGTATATAGGTTTAAATCATATTATTATAGTCAACCTCATTTTTATATTATGCAAACAAGAAAAGTAATAAAGAAGCTACAACCTATGTTAAACTACAATTTTATATACGAGCCCCTCATAGACTTATGGTGGTTTGAAAATTAGACATCATCCTTGTACTTTTATAAATTGCTCATTCCTTCACTGATAAAAAGTAGGAGGAATATATATTTTATCATTTAAGTAAATTTGTCTGAGACCTATGCTAGATGTGGTGCGTTGTTTGCAGGTGTCGTGCTGTTCTCGTCGGCCGTATATTTTGCCGAGGCCGGCAGCGAGAACTCCTTCTTCAAGTCCATCCCGGACGCGTTCTGGTGGGCCGTCGTCACCATGACGACCGTCGGCTACGGCGACATGACGTATGATGTACACACATTCAGATTCAGATTTAGTTGCCTCCCACCGTAGCTCGACTAATTTACTTACTGGTTTTCATTCGTAGTTTTGATTTTCTTTGAGTTTTACTTAACTCGCTTACTAAACACACTTACAAATTTGACTAAATAAGTGAGCTGGTGATAAAATTGAGTCAAAATTAGTTTTTTTATTTATATTAAATTTGCTGTACTTAAGATAATTAATAAGACATCCACTGGGATATTTACCATTTCCAGTCAGTCTATTTAGATCTCGATAATCTACATCGAGACCACTTTTTAAAAAGATCTATAAAAAATAGTTACGTTTCTACTTGTATAAAAATGCACTATAAAATACGAAAAAAGGGTGAAAACTTGGAGGATATGATACGGGAAGTTAAAACAAAAAAAATATTTTAATTTTTCGTAAACCTCTACCTATCTGGGTGCAGCAAATTTAATTTTTATTAGTTCATTGGCTAGAATGATAAGAGTATTCTTCACAATATTTTTAAACAAAATAATTATTTGATAATACAAATATAAATATTAATATTTGTATTTGTGTATACAACAAAGATCATTGAAAATACCAAACTCATGCCACGAAAATAGGGTTACTGACGTGAAGTATATTATCTTTAATTTTCGTTTGGCACAAAGTTTCGGAATGTTTTTGCTTTTTTGTTCGACATAAGAAAACCTGTAAAATTTTACTAAAATTTTCTAAATATGACTTTTATTAGGTCGCATTTTTCCGCATTTTTTTTAATAAATCGGCATTATTCTATTTTTCTGCTCTTTATTGTATTCATATTTTTCCAACATATGAGCTTTGCATTTTAATAATAATTATTTACTGTATTACAAAAAGTATTATCTTATGTAACGTTATTCACGTTTGTTGCTACGCAAAATATTTATAAATATTTATATTTTAAGCTACCAAACTTTTTTAAAACCAAAGTTGTTTAACTTTGCTCGCTTTTATAAATTAGCATAGCAAAAGAGAAGGCCAAAATATTTGAATTTCTTAAATAAATTGCTTCTTTTTACTTCTACTAAATATCCACCTAAAACCAAAAATACATACATTTTGAATTCATCTACAAAAGAAAATAATAATTAATGTCAGTTAGGCTTGCTTTTAACTGTATTTGCTATTCACGAAAAAAATACTAAACATAATTATAAACACATTGTAAAATAAAAAAAATATATTTTAAAAATAATGTGAAGACTTTTATTACCTTTTAGAACGCCAGCTTTTAAAAAGAAGAGAAAACTAAATTCCTAATTACCGGCATCAACTGTTTTGTAGTAAAAAGTTTGCTAATTTATTTATCATAAAGAATTAAGAAGACTGATAAAAAAAATTGCAAAAAAAACAATTACAAAACTGGTATTACCAAATCTTAATTTGAATCTTGAGTCTAGTCGTATGACATATAGCATACGATTTTTCTCTTATTTTTTTAGTTTAAATAATTTAGCAAACAACATGTTAAAACATTTGATTGTAATTAGGTATAAATTTTTTTGTTAATTTAAACAAACAAAGAATATTTTTAATTACATGAAAGAAAATTGCAACTCTTTTAATGAAAATATAACACACTATTTGAGAAAATTCTTTGCTCCAAAGAACGCGTCCAAATGGCACTTTTCAATGTTGCCATGTCTCCATGTGTTACCCCCTCTTTCTTCAATGTTGTGGCGCTCAATACAGCTGTTTGCTCGATGTAAAGATGCTTGAAAATGCATTTTCGATATGGGTATGGTAATGCTATACTGTGTACAAAATATCAGTCTAGGAACAAAGAATTTTCCGAATTTCAGATTAACACAAGTTATGTATCGATTTAATAGTAAAAGCATTAGCCATTTCCGAAAAAATACAGATTATCGAGTGGATTGCTGGGTGGTTGGTTAAAAGGATAAGATGATTTTTTTTTAATTAAATGTAAAACCTACCCTGAGTTAAATACTTGAGACTTTGGACCCCTATGTCTATTTGGCCATTTTCTACTAACTTTATGGCAATTAAACATTTTTGAGAAATTTTTATTTTTACATTAGTTGCCTTTTTAAAAAAATTTTAAAGAAAAATTCTTAAAACCGTAAAATCATAAGAATATAAGCTTAAAACTTAAATTATATTTTTAGTGCGAAGTTTTGAAAAAAATAATTGCAAAAAAAGTTTTTTTTTAATTTTCTATCTGATCTGTTTAAGTTCATACATTTTTTTAAATAAATTTTAAGGCTTTTATGCTCAAATCCTGCTATTTTTAAAAAGTTTTAAAAGGATTTTCAAATATCTTTTATTTTTTCTTCCAAATATTATCTTTCACTTCAAATTTGACATGATTTTTTTTTAATTTAAAAAACAATTTTTTTAAAGTAGTAATAAATTTTAGAAATGTGCAAATGGTTATTATCTTAAATAAATATTTTTAAAAATATTATATATATAATATATATATATATATATATATATATATATATATATATATATATATATATATATATATATATATATATATATATAATATATATTATATATATTTAGGTAAAGATGTTTAAAATATTTTAGGGAGAACTTGTCCAAATGAGTTTGGATAATTGATTTATTATTAGCATCTTGTGCGTGTTGTCGAGCTCCCAAAATTAAAAAGTTATTCCAGAATGTATTAAATCGATACATACTTCCTTGTCATATCCTTACTACTTAACTATCACCTGCATGTGCTTTTGTTTTAATAAAATACTCTTGATTTCTTTTTGCTGTGAACCTGCATAACAACACTGACACTCTCCCCCACGCTTGCTTTTATACGATAATACAGGGAAGAATAATGAAATTATTTAACAAATGGCTTAGGGCTATTTGTTAAATATTTCGAAAATTCCAGACCTCTTCGATACCCTGTATACAGCAAACTGTATCAATTGCATGGCTATGTGTTATTTTATGTGAAAGTGTGTATATGGTATTTCTCATTAATATAAAATTAATTGTAAAGGGTAACCTTACTTAAGAAGTAATAAAATTTATAATAAAATAAATTCGCCAACAAGTCAACATTTTTTTAAGGGTCTTAGGGGGCGTCCATAAATTACGTGAGGTATTTAGGTGGGGGGTCGATCTCTAATCTCACCTAATTTTTCGTGGGAGAGAGGGGGGTCTCGGCAAATATCACGTAATTTTTTTTCCACAAGAAACTGTAAATATGTTTTAAATACTAGTCTTAAATGAAAATAATAAAGCAAATTAAGTTTTTTTAAATAAATCCAACGCAATCAAGCACAGATTAACGTACTTACACTTAAAATACGCATTTTGAAAAATCTCAAGTAAAATTAGGCGGCGGGAGGGGTCGAGCCAAATCTCACGACATCTCACCAAAAGAAAGGGAGGTTGAAAAATGGCCAGATTCGCCTTACGTAATTTATGGACTCCCCCTTATCGTTAATGAGAAATACAAGTGTGACGTCATTATTAGGCTTGGTAATATAGTTAAATTAAATGGCACTTCGGGCTTAAACACTTTAAATATGTGGCCATATTTTTTTTACCTGATGATCTATGGCCTGTGTTTGAAAATGTTTACCGATCATGTCCAGCATTAATGTTAACCAGAATAATTTTTTCCAAAACAGATTTATGATCCTTCAAATTTGACTTATTTTACTGTTTTTTAAGACTGTACTTATATATGTATAATACCAAGCCTAATTTAAACCCAAAAAAAAAAGAAAAATCTAACAACCTTTGTTATAAAAAATTACAGGCCCGTAGGAGTATGGGGCAAGATAGTTGGTTCCCTCTGCGCGATAGCCGGTGTGCTCACGATTGCCTTGCCAGTGCCCGTAATTGTTTCGAACTTCAACTACTTCTACCATCGTGAGACGGATCAGGAAGAGATGCAGTCGCAGAACTTTAACCACGTGACTAGCTGTCCGTACTTACCCGGAACGTTGGGCCAGCACATGAAGAAGGTAGGCCAATTTTGGTTTCCTTCAAAAATTCCTTTTTTGTTATTCAACTTTAAGTCGAAATTAGATATATTAAAGATAATTAGGTAGCGTAAGCTGCCTGTTTTTAGGTCCACCGTATTCACTGATGAATGAGATTTTAAAAGTGTTGTAAAATCTTTAAATTTTTGATAGAAATAATCGTTTTTAGTACCAATTGCAAAATTTCATATCTGAACCTTATTATTTTCTGTAGGGTTCACTTAGCGAATCATCTAGCGACCTCGTAGAGTTGGAGGAGGGCCTTCTGGTGACGCGCGACCAGTTGGCCCGCAAGCAGAACTGCAACCCGCGCCACAACAACAACATTAACGCCGTGAGCATCGAGACTGACGTTTGACTACAAGGTAAGTGTTTTTTAACTAATTACCAATGATTTTAATTTAGTTGTTTCTTGAGTAACTTTAGCATTTTCAGATTGTTTTTCTTTCTATGTAGGTTAAGGATATGTTACACATCGTAGATATCATCTAGGATGTATCACATCCAATTAAAAAAAAGTTCAGTTGCTTTTTGCAGAAAATGTCTGTAAAATTCTCTATGTTGAAACTCGTTTACCTTTGAAAATCAGTAATTCTTAAAATTCATCACTAATAATAAATATAAATACTACTTAATTTATTGGTAGTCTAATTTGTTTCGATACGTTTTAATAAAAAAGATTTCGTCTGCATTTTTAGCAACAACAAAATTAATTTAATTTATAAGAAAAATATGATTTAAAGTAAAAACAGAAAATGGGTATAGTCGGAATTATACCTATTTATAGTTATGTCATTCAGGTGAGATATTTACTATTGCGTTCAGAAATTAATAGGCTGTTATGTTTTTATTACGTTTAGAAATTAATAAATAATGATTTAGTAGTATATTATAATTTTAACATTCGTCTATACAAAAAAAAACTGTGAAAGGCTTTCGCGGCCATTGTCTAATGTTTCAATGGTTTTTGGGCTGTTAGGCCGGCGTCGATTGTCTGGTTGACCAACCAGAATTGTCTGGTTGTACAGACAATCGACCTAATTAGCAGCAAAATATTGAACATTCGTCTATACACTTTCAATCTTAAAAAATTAAAAATAATATTGTAGTATTTATTTATTAATCTTAATAACAATTAACAATTATTATGTTTAATGTGAATAATAAACAAACGCAGTTAACAACGCTGCTTGATGTCATTTTGACAGCTACTACGAAGTAATCCCTTGCTAAAGATTCACGTCTCGTCAATGAAAACTTGAGTAAAATCTTCCGGACCTAAATTCTTTTATAAAGAATATCTGGCAAGTCCGTCAAATATTTTCTATTATTTGATTTTTTCCACTTGAAACCTATATTTTTGATCCATCTTCTTAAGAAGTCGATAGAAAACTCAAAATATTTAATTTCCTCCCTGAACTTTTGTTTTACTCTTTTCAATATTACAGATTCGTTTCTTGCGTACGTAGAATAAATTGAGTCCCGAATTATAATTTTAAAATATGTTTTAAATTTGGTTTTTGTGGTTTTAATCTTGGTCTGATTTTATTCAATTCTTATTGATATTTGCGATTGTTGTTGGGCTCAATTTTGTTGCATCTGCGGCTCGCTGTAATACATTATCAATTTGAAGTGCGTTTCCGTTTCGGACTTGATCCCTTTCCAGTTGAAAAAAAAGCCAAAATATTTAAAATTATCAGCTGCGATTGTTCTATACACGTCTGGCAAACCAATTTCTTAGGTGCAGAGGTTTTCAGTGCAATAAAAGAATATGTCAGGTTTAATAGGCAAAGGCTTGAGCGAAATAAAGACAGACAGAAATTGTGGAGTTGCCTATTCCCTTTCTATCGCCCTCAAGAAAAAGAGGGAAATACCTCGGGCGGACTGCGACAACACGAATTTGGTTCCGATTTCACGATCTTACGAATAAGGAAGCAATTCTTACGATGTTTAAATAAATCGTAATAAAATAAAATATTGTATTCAAAGTAAATCAAACCAACAATAAACTATCCATTAATTAATAAAATAATTTACTCCGTGAATGATAACAATGACATATCGAAAGTAACGACCGGGACATCCCGTCGCGTCGCCTACAAGCGTTTTTATGCGGTCATGTTAATCACTGTTGTATTTAATACAACAGTAATTTAAAGGTTGTTAAAGTTTTATCAGACTTAAGCCTACAAATAAAATAATAACTGCTATTCTAAAAAACTTATGAAGATTCTTAAACAATAATTAAACTAATAGTAATCCTAATAATAAAAAATAACTTTCTTATTTTAATAAATGCTCAAAGACATTGCCCTGCTGAGCTTCGCAATACCCTAGTCGATTATAAAACTCTGTCCTAACATTTGACAATACCTCCGGTTTAATGGAGTTAGTAACGTCGAATATTTTTGCCGTAACCAAACTAAATTTACAGGTCTCTCATGTAAATTAATTGAGTTAATTGGCCCCACAAAAAAGTCAAGAGGAGTCAAATCCGGTGACTTTGCCGGCCTTGGTATGGTACCTCTGCCACAAATAAGCCGTTCAGGAAAAGCCCTAGTGAGAAATTCCTGAACTGGCCTTGCATTATAAGCAGGACAGCCATCCTGCTAAAACAAATTTCCTCGAAATTAACATTTACGTTCCGCACAGCTGGTATAATTTCCTTTTGCAGCATTTGTAAATATAATTATTTATGTTGTCTTGCTCGATAAAATAATAAATACCTAATATTAAAATAATAAAGTTTCTTTAACCATTCTAAAATACTAATATTTTTTACATTTTTTTTTGCTTAGCGCATAACTTTTTATTAAATGAAAAGCTTTATAAAATGTATGTTTTTTATAACATTTCTAAAATTGCTAATAAATTTTTTAAGAAATGACAACACTGTCGACAATATTCTAACGAATCGTAGGCGCCGTCGACCGTCGTTATATTGAAAGTGGGATAGGGGAAATTGTTGTCGTTCTCTTTTTAATATGTGGTCATACCATATGTATCCCACTCCATTACATTAAAATTGGCTCCCAAGCCCTTGCCTTGCCAATTCTGTATATCTTCTATTATATTTTTTCTCGGTATTACCAAAAATATAAAAAATGAATAATTATCGGACACCAATTTTTTTCATAGTTGGTTGTCACTACTATTTGAAATATACTAAACAAGGATAAACAAAAATGACGTCATTACAAATGGGTATAATTCCGACCTTAACAAAAAATACCTGAAATGAAAAATAAAAAAGACAATATTTTCTCAGAGTCTAGCGTTTATTACTACTTTAAATGCATGTTAGTAAGAGTAAAACATATAATTTATTTAGTTCTGTTGTTACTAAAAATAAATAGAAATTTCTTTTGACTTAAACATATTTGAAAAAATCAATGAATTAATAAATAAAGTGTCCCACTAGGACAATGATCATTTCTTTGTCGGAATTCTTTTGTTTTAATTTAAATTGAGTATTTTTTCACATATTACGGGAAAAAATACACCAGTTGGCTAATTCACATTAGAAAAAAAAATAAGAAAACGATAAATATTTTCCTGTTTAGTCCTCGTCGGATGACCCTGTACATGAATAATTAATTAAAACTATTATTTTAGTATTGACATAACCATTAATAAATCTTTCCAAAACTGCCTGCTCCCTGAATGGACACCAGGGAAATTTACTGCACTCCTTGTTACAAGATAATAACATGCCAACTCCACATTTTTAACAAAATTTACTTCAATCGCTCGGAATAATTCGTGCATCCCTCTTTAACTTGCATAACTACAAAGAGATAGCTGACTACGTTCGAACGCCCCCATACTCTTTCCTCAAGCCGATCCTCTAATGAAACAATCAGTTGGCCGCAAGCAGAATATCGATTCGTCATTATAGAGCGGAGTTATGAATTGAGTCAGAACAGAACGGTAACGCGTAGAAATAATTGACGGGGCTGTTTTTAAAAGCAGTAATAACACTGACAATATAGGTCGGAAGTCAAGGCTGACAATCAGCTCTGAAGCTTCGGTTTTGTCCCCGATGTCATATAAATAGACATTAATGGCATTCATTGAAAATAACATTCGGGGTAGATGGGTATTATTAACTAAACGTACGAAGAGACAATTATTACGCGTTTATTTAAAAAAATCTGGCAACCTAGCAAGCTTTGTTATGCATGAAAGAAAAATTTGCTTACGTAAAAAAATATATTTGGAGATTACTTAAAATGTTTACTTTTTCAAGGTTATGAAAAATGGTAGTTTTAATCTATGACTTTTGATAAACATATTTTGTAGGGAAAAAATTCTTAAAATACTTGATTCGAAACTTTCTGATCAAGTCTTTAACTCGCCTCTTTCGAATCTCTTACAACAAGGGCATTTGCCCGGAGAGTTGGAAAACTGCACGTGTGTAACCTGTTTACAAAAAAGGATCCAAAACTCTCCCTTCTAACTATTGTTTGCAAAGTTATGGAAAAATTCATCAATTCCCAAATCTTAAAGTATCTAAAAAAATACAAGATCTTACATGATAGACAGTATGGATTCCGTCAAAGAAAATCCACAGCTGATCTTCTTTCCTTTGTCTCACACAACTGGAACAAGTCCCTTCAGTTCCTTGTCATATAAATAGACATTAATGGCATTCATTGAAAATAACATTCGGGGTAGATGGGTATTATTAACTAAACGTACGAAGAGACAATTATTACGCATTTATTTAAAAAATCTGGCAACCTAGCAAGCTTTGTTATGCATGAAAGAAAATTTCTTACTAAAAATATATTTGGAGATTACTTAAAATGTTTACTTTTTCAAGGTTATAAAAAATGGTAGTTTTAATCTATGACTTTTGATAAACATATTTTGTAGGGAAAAAATTCTTAAAATACTTGATTCGAAACTTTCTGATCAAGTCTTTAACTCGCCTCTTTCGAATCTCTTACGACACGGGCATTTTCCCGGAGAGTTGGAAAACTGCACGTGTGTAACCTGTTTACAAAAAAGGATCCAAAACTCTTCCTTCTAACTATTGTTTGCAAAGTTATGGAAAAATTCATCAATTCCCAAATCTTAAAGTATCTAAAAAAATACAAGATCTTGCATGATAGACAGTATGGATTCCGTCAAAGAAAATCCACAGCTGATCTTCTTTCCTTTGTCTCACACAACTGGAACAAGTCCCTTCAGTTCCTTGGTGAATCCCAGATCGTTGCTCTTGACATATACGAAGCTTTTGATCAGGTCGGGCATGACGGGCTTCTTAACAAACTTTCTTCTTACGATCTTCCACTAATCGACGTATATCAGTTACTGTAGATGGTCATTTTTCCAGCTTTCACCAAATTAATGCTGGGATGCCCCAGGGCTCAGTGCTGGCACCCACGCTGTTTCTTCTACACATCAACGATCTTCTCTCTTTCACAATCAATGCCATTCATAGTTTTGCTGACGATAGTACCCTCCACTCTAGTATTCAATTTCTTAAGCCACCATGTAATTCTGATTTGGAAAACAAGCGCAGGTCAATGCAGATATCTCTTTCACAAGACCTCAAACTTATCTTGGATTAGGGCGCCAAAAATCTTGTTCAGTTTAATGCCTCGAAAACATAATCATGTTCGCTGTCGCGGAAAAAGGCTACCAATGCTCATACGTTACATATGAGCGGTCAAGTTCTGAAGAACAAAGAGTCGTTTTATCTTGTCGGCGTTACTTTTGAGAATGGATTTAACTGGCACAAGCACATTACATCCATAGCCTCAGCAGCTTCAAAAAAGCTTGGATTACTCTTTCGAGCCAGAAAATATTTCTCTTCTTGCAATCTGTATACTCTGTATGTATCCCAAATCAGACCCTCTTTAGAAAATTGTTCTTATGTCTGGGAAATGGCGTCCCCTACAACACTTAGCATTTTGGACTCAATTCAAAGAAAAGCCATTCGTCTTATTAATGATCCCACGCTTACAGAAAGGCTTCCTCTTTTTTGCCACCGTCGAGCTGTAGGGGATCTGTCGCTCTTCTATAGGTATTTTTACGGCTTCTGCTTAGAGGAGTTGGCCAGTGTAATTCCTTCTTTGGCAGCTCCCAGCAGAGCAACACGTAGTGCAAAACTTTTATGCATCCTTTTACAGTTCAGTTAGAGAGGCCCCGAACTTCCCGCTTTCTTCGTTCTTTTATTCCTAGAGTGTAAAGACTATGGAACCTGCTGCCCGCAGAAGTTTTTCCTTTTGCTCCCACTTTCCAAATATTTAAGTTCTGTGTGAACAAACTCCCTCTACCCACACTTAAGACACCCACGGTACATTAGTACTTAGGCATCAGCCTTCGTGGACTGTCGTGTGACAATTGTCAATTAAATAAGTCATGTCCTTTTCCAATCTTTTGTTCTTGTTTTTATTTCCAAGCCTACTTAACATAATTAAATTAGGGTTAATAAATGCCCCAATCACCGCATTTTTATGTTTTTAATTGTTTATTCTGTTCTCTATTGGATACAACACAAATTTTAAAATAATCCCCAGTATTTCAATTCTTTACATTTTTTTAAAATTCAAAAAATATTTAAAAAAACATATAAACCTTTCTACCGGAATGAGATCGAATTTTCCGATATTGCATAGATTATATAGATTGAATACATGAGTTTTTAATCTCTTCCCTGCTATTTGACACAAAAAATGTCGAAAAATCGGTGAAATTACCCTTCTCTTTTCCCCGCTTGAATAATCCCCCTCTTCCATCCAAGTTTCGTCCAGCCGCTGCGATGCCGCATGACCTTACAATGCTGCAACACAGTGTTGCCAAGTTTAACCAAAGATCGGATTTTGCTTGTCCGGATATTAGCCAAAACTAAAGCGAAATAACTATAATCAGTTTAAATATTTTAAAAACCAAGTGTATACTTGGTTTTTAAAAAGCTTTGAAGTTCTGGGATTATTTTTACTGGCACAGTTTAAGGTTATTTAACAACCAAAAATGAAATTATATGTTAAAATCAGTCTCTATGTTTTAATACAATTATAGCCGCAGGAAGGACTTTAATTACTTAAACTGCTGTCTTAAACCTTACTAGAAAATGTTGTTACTAACATATCTGAAAATGCCATTATTTAATTTTGAGCCGGCAACAATGTTGGGTCCATATCAGCACCAGTATGGGCGGCTTTCGGGCCGTTATCGAACGGCGGCTCGGCGCATCACGCGTTACCTTGACGACGCAGCGACGGCGCACGCGGAAGATGGAACGAAGACGATCGAAGCCTGCCGAAGCGTTTCGAAGGGCGGAGGAAATTGTTGGGAGGGTCGGGAACGGAAAAGCAGGGAAAATTGGAGAAAATATGGAGAAATGGGATGCGGCAAATGTAATATTTTTTTGGATGTTTTGGTTGCTACCAATGACGGTTGATGAATATAAATATCAGAACAATGGAATTGTTATATAGGGAAAACTATTTTTACTGATTTTTTAGAAAATTTCACCCTTAATAAAAGTTTAAGTATAGTAACAGGCATTCCTAAAATAATAAAATGTCAAGAACAGCATTTTTAATTCTTAATTAACTCATTTTACATGGTAAAACCAGAAACTAAACTAGATTTTTTCTTCTCTTAACTTTGTAGCCTTATAAATAACAATTTAAATATTTTTTATTTATTGTACATTATTATTTTACAACCTAGTATTTATATTTTCTAATAAATCAATACAAAAGCTGAGTAATATTATAAGTTTGCATTTTTTATTATTTTAGAAAATTTCTGAATAATTCCTGATTTTTGAAAATTAAACAAATCTACCTATTAGGAATCAGAAACCTGATTGCCTTCTTTAATATTTTATGCCGGATCCAAAAGAGTTTTACTAAAAGTTTATTTTTTAACAAATCAGTTGTAAAAGGGTGCCATATGATGCATAATTATAATGATTATGACAAGATACTTTGCATGCATTTGGTGAGCATTTTTTAATATTCTTGGATTATTAATATAATCTTAAAAAAATTGCCCATAAGAAAACAAAAATCCGATTACGTGCTAAAATATAATATGTAAAATCTTAAAAGGAAACTTTTTTGGAGTTGAGTTTTCTAAAAATTCAATAATAAACGGGTGTCATATATTGCGAAATTATGATTAACATTACATGATTTTATGTATACATTTTTTAAGTAAGATAAATATTTATGGATGATTTGTGTTACCTTAAAAAATTTACTCTAAAAGAATCAGAATCCCATTTACTATCTTTAATATATTATGCAGGATTCAAGAAAAACTTTATATAAAACCAATATAAACATTTTATAGGTCTTGGTTTTTAATTTAAGGATGTACCAGTAATTAATTAATATTTTATGCCGGATGCAATTTTTACTTAAAGTTATATTTTCTTACAAATCAGTTGTAAAAGGGTGCCATATGCTGCATAATTATAATCATTATGACACAATACTCTGCATGCATTTTGTGAGCATTTTTAAAAATTCTTTGATGATTTATGTAATCTTAAAAAAATGCCTATAAAAAACAGAAATCCGATAACGTGCTTAAATATATTGTGTAAAATCTAAAAAGAAAACTTTTATTGGAAGTTCAGTTTTCTGAAATTTAAATAATAAATGTGTGTCATACGTTGCCAAATTATGAGCAGCATAACTTGATATCCTGTATATTTTTTAAGTAAGATGAAAATTTATGGATGACTCGTGTAATCTTAAAAAAATCCACTCTAAAAGATCAAAATCCTATTTACTATTTTTAATATATTATGCAGGATTCAAGAAAAACTTTATAGAAAACCAATATAAACATTTTTATAGGCCTTGGTTTTAAGAATGTACCAGTAGGTATTAATATTTAACTACCTTTAAAACATTAATTCAGGAGATGTATGAGATAAACTATATAAAGTTTGTTTTTAGAGTGTAGTTAAATAGTTTTAACAAGCCTTATTGAGCAAAAGATAAGGGGTGATAAGATTTTTTTAGTAGATTATCTCAATATATTAAATAAAATCAGTATCCTCCTTCAAAGCAGCAAAAATGCTTTTGTGAAAAATATGGTATAAAAATAATTCGTGCCTACGTTCTTTAACCTGTGCACCTTCGAAAAAAGGCTATAAAAGGTATCAGTTAATCTACTAAAACTGAACTCTGCAAAAAACCAGTCTATGGCAAAAGTGTACTTCAAAATAATCGTATCAATATACTAACTTTTTTGTTTTTTTCAGTGACGGATGCGCTGCGTCCCTATCATCCCTCGCCGAGCCTGTTACTGGCCGCCCCTCCTCGCCTACATCACGAGGGCGTCCGCCACCATACCTCATTCCCACCCGCTGGAGCAGCCGCCAACATCTGCGACCACCATCTACATAATAATTGTTTAGAAGTTTTACTAATTCGTAATAGTGCTAATGTAGAAAAGTGTCTTCGAGAAAATCAGTGTAGTGCAAACGGTCGCCCAAAAATCGTGTATTTTAGCCGCCCTATAGTGCAGAGCCGCCCGTGTAGACAGGGTAGTGTGTTCATTTTGAACTGTGCCACCAGGGGTCACCATAGCTTCGACCTCGATCGTTATGGTCTCGGCTTTGGTCGTCATACATTCGCCAACGGTTGCCCTTGTGCGAAGAGTCGCCCATTCTTAGTGCGTAACAAAAAATCTAGCCAAATATACCGGGGTAGTGCGTGTAGTATTAGTTCCTGGAGCGCGCGAGGCAGCCAAGAAGTTGTGATCGTCGCCGAGGCGAAGCAGCGGCGCAGGGGTTGCCAAAGTGTGCAGTGCGATCAGCCGCGTTGCGCAGTGCTCATCCGGACACAAAGATGGCGGAGGCGGAGTGACGAGAGCGCCGCCTCGACACGTAAACTGTTACACCAACTTTTAATCCACATTAGGACAATTTCTCGGTACTTTTGTATGATATGGTGATTGTTGAATAAGTGATGGAATGCTGATGTGATTAATTATGATTAGGAAGTCGATGTGATGACTTAATGCGCGATTGGTATTATTTTGGGGGCAATTTTGGGCCGGTAAAATGAGTTGCATTGTCTTAGAATATTAAATATTTTGCATAGAAGAGACATGTATAGAAAATTAAAATATTTATAATAATAACCACCAGTTGGGTTTTTTACGACATTATTATACTTTTAACCACATACCAACCATATGAACCATTTTTTAATGGAAAAAAATAAAAATCTGGAACTAACTCTTTGAAATCAGTAAATAAATCCAGATTTTCCACGGTTTACCTTTTTTTGGTTCTAAAATAAATAAAATAAAGATTTCTTGTTATATATTGTATATTGTTAATACTTTCTACTAATTTGTTTTTGCCTACATTTACTGATGAAGCAAAAGGGTCGCCTTTTATCAAGAGTATTAAAATTGGGTATATTTACGTTTTTTGGAAAACCTATAAAATAATAGCTTATATGCATATAAATCGTATAGCAACCTAAAAAAATAAAAAAAAACATATTTCAAGCAAAAACTGCTCTTTTAAATTCAAACGCCAAGAATTGGCGCCAAAAAAAGCTTTTCGAAGGCCGCTGCTGTCTGACGTCACAGCGCATATAAACAGTAAAGCGTTATTCGTGTTTCTAATACATTGTCACCTTTTAAGCGAGGTTTAATTTTATTACGGCATTATTTACGTGGCTACAGTCGAAAAAAATTAAGTTGCTTTTAATATCAAGAAACATTTATAGCTGTTTAAATAGGTAATATGTACGAATCACAAAAAAAATGGTGTTTTGTGCCCCTTTGCACGAGCACATTTGTAAGTACACCAAACAAAATCGTTGTATGTGTGCCTCGGGGGGATTATGAGCAAACGACGGTTTACAGCAGCAAGATGTGGTATGCGAAAATCAAAAAGTATATTTTTTTGTTGTGAAGACTACTTTAATGTAAGTTAGAAATAAGGTTATAATTAACAAATACATAAATACCTACATGAATATATTTTTTTCTAATTTGAATTAAGCATCAAGTATTGTAAAGAGATCTTTTATTTTATTTAACACAAAATAAATACTTACAATGCTGCTTTTGCACCTCTAATTTCTTCTGAATTAAAACGTTCTGTCATTTTTAATGTAATCCATCACCATAAACATATTCACACAGCGTAAATTGTTTGTGGAAGCCTAGACAAATCCTTTGTTAGCCATAATGAATAAAAAACACTTTATTTAGCCACGCAAAATAAAACAAAATACTAGTTATGTCGAGATTTACCGCAGCACAACTAGAACCAGAGACAAAATCGATACGTAAACAATTTGTATTTATATGCGATGTGACGTCACGCGCCATTTTGCAGTCCCTTTAAACTTTTCCGTTTTACCTATGTTTTCATACCTGAAATATTCGGTACTGGCTCTTTTATTCGGACTTGTGTCTATTTTGCTTTATTTAAAATATATGGATAATACCCAGTTGTATAAGAAATATTAAAAAAATATATTTTTATTTGAATTCTAGGGACCTATATACACTCTATTTTTGCAACTCTTTCTACCGTTGATCCAGGATGTCCCCAATTCGTTTATTAGGGTGAGTTATCCTGCCAAAAATTATTATTATTACATAATAATAAAATACCTATAATTAATTTTAAATGAGATTATTAATAATTCGCCGTTAAATTAAATTAAAACTGAGTCAACGCCAATAAAACGCGTGGCCGGGCGCCATTTTGGACGGCTGAGGCTGCACCGAATCCAAGATGGTCAATAAACAAAGTGATTATAATTTTCGTCTGTGATACTTTAACGAAAACAAATAAATAACTCGTTTTAGGGTTTTATATACGGGGTGGTCGTAAAAAACAATTTAACTATTGCTTAGAAGCGTATAAAGTTTAAAACTCCCCGTAGATAGGAATAGAATTCTTGAAATTTTTAGTGATTTTTAAAACTATTTATAAGATAGGTTCTATCTAGCCAAACGTTTTTTGAACCACCCGGTATATAAAGACACATTTTCACTATACAAGGTACAATATTTTCTAAAATTCTCATTGCTTTAAACTTGATTTATTCAAACTGGATGATTTTATGATAGAACTCTTATTTTGGTAATTGTCTCGAAAGTTGCCTCCTCTTCAATTTTGACCAAATTTGGTTTACGGGGGTTTTTTGGGGCGCTGATTAAGAATCTGAAAACATATTTTTCGTTACGTTTTGTTTTCGAGATATTCATCATTATAGTTAAAAATCAAACTAACCTTATTTGCACTCTTTCTCCTTCTTTTTGCACAAAATTCTTGATTTTTACACTAAATTGGCACATTCACAAACACCTTTTAAAACCTGTTTTAATATTTATTTTATACCTTTTTTCCATTTAATTGCAAACATCCACTTTCACACGCCCCAACGTGGCCGCAACCATGTATACACCAGGGGTTTTATAAACAAATATGGCTGCTGCCTTTGAACTTGAAAGATCGCAATTTAATGGAAAAAAGGTGTAAAATAAATAAAAATACAAGGTTTTAAAAGGTGTTTATAAAATATTGTGTGCCACTTTAGTGTAAAAATCAAGAATTGTGTACAAAAAGAAGGGGGAATATAGTGAAAATGGGGTTAGTTTGGTTTTCTACTTTGATGATGAATATCTCGAAAACGAAACGTTGCCGAAAAAATATTTTTTCAGATAATCAGCGCTCCAAAAAAACCCCGTATACCAAATTTGTTCAAAATCGGGGAGGAGGAAACTTTCGAGACAATTACCCTTATTTTTACGGGATAAATATATTCTCACATTACTTGTACTTTCACAACAAGTCCCTGCATACCTTAAAAAGTTGATTTGTTTTTTTGATTAATTTGCACCTTCTCTTAAAACAAAAAATATAATTTTTAAGGGGGTACTTGTGTAAAATAATCTAAAATGGTATATTCTGGAAAAAAAAACTGTTTTATGATACAAAAATTTCGTTTGGGACCTACTCTTAAAAAGGAGAAATTTTAGAAAGGATTGTGCAGTTTGAAGTTTAGGTCAAAGTAAAACTTTAAATAAAGAGGCTTCCGGAAAAAAAAAACATCTTTAGGCACATAATCTGATCCCAAAAACATCCCCATGCCTACGTCAAATTTTAGTAAAATATTACTTACTTTTTTATTCAAAGTATTAGTCAATAAAAAAATTAAGATATTGAATACTTTTTACAATACCAATTTTTTAGTTGAATTTCACAACAAGTCACTGAACATACCTTAAAAGGTTGATTTGTTTTAATTATTTTGCACCTTCTCTTAAAACAAAAATATGATTTTTAAGGAGATTATTTGTTAAAAATAATGTGAATTGGTTTATTCTGGAAAAAAACTGTTTTATGATAAAAATTCGTTTAGGACATACTCTTAAAAAGAAGAAATTTTAGGAAGGATTGTGCAGTTTGAAGTTTAGGTCAAAGTAAAACTTTAAATAAAGAGGCTCCTGGGAAAAAAAACATCTTTAGGCACATAATTAGATCCCAAAAAAATGTCCATGCCTACGTCAAATTTCAGTAAAATATTATTTACTTTTTTATTTATAATCTAAAGTAAAAAAAAAATTAGGATATTGAATACTTTTTTACAATATCAATTTTTTAGTTGAATTTCACTCACCGGCAGTAGCCATCTTGGATTCGCCCGTCTCTTTATCCAAAAATCGCCGACGATTCCGATCGTGGGCGAAAAACGCCGAGCCACGCGTCGAACGACGATGCTGTGTAGTGCTCATTCACACCAATTAAATAATAATTAAAGTGTTAAAAATTATACCAGCGCAACTTACGAAATCTGGTTAAAATAATTTAGATTATTAAGAAGTACTTTAGTCAGTTGAATTTGTGATGACTAACTAAATACTTTGAAAAAAAACACATTTCTAGTGGCTGTAGTTCAGGAGATGTAATAATTTTTCAGTCATCTAGTGACGTGACCTTGATTTTTAACAGCTGTATCTCCAGAACAAATAGAGCTAGAGCCACCAAATTTTTTCTAAAATATTTCTTAATGATCCGACTTTGTTTTAGACAGAATCGTCCAGTTGCATTGGCATAATATTTAAAGTAAATTAAAGAAAAACTGTAATTAGTTCCGGCACTGTTTTAAGTGCTTGTATTTTTGGGCTGTGTGAAGCTTATTTACCTAGGGTTGGATTAGCTTTTAGCCCTTGTTACATATCCACCCGCGTAGAGGGGCAGACCGGGCGTGAGGGGCCAATTTTTCTGTCTTAATTCGGTCGATACTTTTTTTAGCAGAAAACTCTTGTTTTAGATATACTACTTATTTCTGGCTGATGCTTTTACTTCACTTGTAGATACAAGGTTGGTCACCAGGTATAGATTGTGTTAAATTATGGTTTTTGTCTGATAGTTTGACAACGATTCTACATAGTATTCGAAAAAGAAAGTACAACTACTAAAACAAGAGATAATCCTGTCTAATTATGGTAAAAAAGTTAGGTATTGTCAAAAATGCAAAGTATGACTGGACATAAATGTAATTCAAGTAAAAATGTAACTAGGTAAATTAAACACAATTAATAAATATAGTGTTTGATTTTATTAAAATCAATTAATAAAATAATTAAACAAAAAACTGATTGACATAAGTATAAATTAGATTTTTGATCGTACGCTTTTTGCTTATAACTTCAATCAGTCTATTCGGCACTGATTTAATTAATTAAATTTCCAGCATTCGAATACTGTTATGTATTGCGATGTTACGCTGTGCTTTTCATTGCAATTAACATAGGAACATAACTTTCGCATTAGATAAAACGAGCCTCGATCACATGTGACTGTAGCTACGCAATGTCACGCCACGTGATACCACATTTCTCGAATCACCACTTTCTGGGCTTTATCATGTTGCGTGGTTTTGCACAGCATCAGAGAAGTGTGCACGGGCGTCACCTATCTCGGCCCGAAGGTTCAGATATAGCGCATAGTTTCGCCCATCTCGCCCCGAACATAAATCTGACCCGCTTTTGAACCACCCATCTCGGCCCAGAATATATCTATTTAATTTATAGAAATACGGTACGATTCCTAGTCGTGCCTGTTTAATTATGTACAAAAAAAATATAAACAAACAAAACCTATTAGAAGAATAATGATTGAAACTAAACAGAACTAACAAGCACTAATCAAAACATAAAGAATTAATACTCAGAAGAATCTCCGAGAGTTTTTAAGTATGCACTACACTTAGCAATTAATACACCTCCACTTTGTTTTTCGCGAAGACAATAGTATATTCCCCGCAGACTATAATTTTCTCTAAATTCAGCAGAATTACTCATCTCAATTTTGCCTCTAATTTAACCCACTAGTTGGATATCAAATTACATCTAAATTTATTGACCAATATCTGTATAAATACAATGTACTTTGTTGGTAAACTTCATAATCTTACTAGTCCTAATTTCAAGAAAGTTTTATTGCACATCAAGTCAAGTTAGGCTATTTTCAGGGGACATTAAAATAGTATTACCTGATATATACTTTTCTGGGGTCGAGTTGGACGAGCCGTGTGCACGGTTTAGACGAGGGGATTCTAGAAGACACAATGGACACAAAAGGTACTGAAATTTTATTAAGGGGTTTCCATTTAGGCTCCTAATTTGAGATACTATTAAATCATGCGGTAGTTCTTCATTCCTTTATCCGGTGAAGGTTATAATTCACCACCATTGGCACTGGGCACAACAAGGGGCAAAACTCTTGCCAGCACTGTCTTCACCGATTCGGAAACTTAGCAGGAAGGTCGAGCGAGCCAAACTTCCATAGGTTTTACATTTAGCTTAGTGGCTTTTTCCGTATTTAAAGTGGGTTCCGATGTTATCTCCAGCCCTGGACCATATCAAAGCCTCCGACGGGTTCTGCCAGGACTTTTCTTTGTTCTCACGAGTCTGAACTCTGACATGGTCAGCAAAAGGTGAAAAAAGGGGTTAGGAATCACCCCAATACGTCAAAAATATTTACACAGTCACAGCACCTATAAATGACTGGGTGAATTGTGAATTTGTCCTTGTTGCAGTATTTACTGGTAGAAGACCAAATGAAAAAAATGCGGTAGTCAAACTCCTCTTTATTCGTTCGAAAGTACATATGAAACGTTCGTTATGCTTGTCCAATTCTTCCCATTCATCATCACACGACGACGTAACAAATTTAATATTCATACCTTCACTCTTAAAAGGTTTACGTGGTTTGGCGTGGCGTGACTTGGCGTGGCATGACAAATCATAAGTGTGTCTTTGCCATGAGAAAGAATATGTCTTTATTTCAGGATTTTTAAGCAATGTCTGCTTCTACTATTACAATTTTATAATAGGTATTTTAATATATATATATATATATATATATATATATATATATATATATATATATATATATATATATATATATATATATATATACATATATATATATAATATATTATAATATATATATATATATATATATATATATATATATATATATATATATATATATATATATATATATTATAAATATATATATATAAGTATATATATATATAATATATATATATATATATATTTTTATATATATATATATATATATATATATATATATATATATATATATATATATATATATATATATATATATATATATATATATATATATATATATATATATATATATATATATATATATATATATATATATATATATATATATATATATATATATATCTTGTAAATATATGTGGAATCGTAGTCAACCAGTCATAATCTAGCAACACAATCTAAACTGGTGCCCGAATTTATACGCTTATCCACTTATAAAACCAGCATTGCATTCTTTTCTTAGCAAATTTATGTATCGCAAAAAAATCGAAAGCAATTTTTCCTCAGTCAATTTATACATGAGTGTGTTATCGACTGGACATATCATCAGATCACACGATATTTTTCCCATATCATACCTAGGGACTCAAGAATCGAATTTTTTTTAGGCGCCATATCAAAAATTCCAACGAATTTTTGACTATCATAACTGTGATTTTAACATATAGAATTTGTTTAGAGCAATTTCCATATAATTTATAAATTTAAATAGGTTTTTAGGTTTACCAAATAAATATAATAAAGAATTTTTTTCAATACCTAATTTTAATTTCGCATTTTTTTTCTTTTTAAAAACAATGTTCATCAGCATTCGTAAAGTAATGGATAATAATTTAAGGAATAACATTTAGGAAAAACGCTCGTCCCCAGACAGTTTAATAACCTTTTTTGCATTTTTTTAAATAAAATTGATTTATACAGGGTGATTCCTGTGAGAAGTATGACGTCATCGATATATTTTTTTAGTGGTAACACCCATTTTTTATTATAGAGTTGGAGAGAGCACATTTTTTTTTCATTCTAAAGAATAATTTTTAGTACCTATGGGTTGGATAACAAAAAACAGAAGAAAAATGCTTTACAATTTTAAAAAAACAATGGCAATAAAATTTCTACGAACAAGTAAATTAAATTTTCAAATCGTACATAGTAGGCTGCCTGTTACCTTAACAATATTTAATTGTTGTCAGCTGTCAGTGATTTTAAACTAAACTTCATTAAATAGTTCTTAGACTTAGTTTTTTGAAGAATTAATTACTGATCTTTATATCGAAGCAGCGTATTTAAAGTGCCTATTAAGAAAAAATGTGTTATTTTCTAACAAATGAAACAAGCAAAAAATTATATTCTTCCCGGCACTGGATTTGGGGATAGGATAGCCAAAATGAAGTAGTTACATTGCATAATGGAATTTATGGTACCTTTTCCTTTAAGGACTATGTCAGTAGATCCAGATTCCCCTCCCTTTTCGTGAAGATACTTGAAAAGTAAAATGTACGTTCGAAAGCCAAAGAATTTAAAAAAAGAATTCGTCGCAAAATACAGTTTATTCGTTCTGAAGATATTGAAAATTTTCAAAAAGAATTTATTCATCATTTTGGCTACTGTTCAGCCGGGCTCAATTTAAGCATTTAATTTAGTTGTTTTTAAAAGTTTATTGCCATTAAAATTATATTTTAAATTATCAATATCACTGATATATAATTAATAAAAATTGCCTTGCTTTTGAAATATATATATATATATATATATATATATATATATATATATATATATATATATATATATATATATATATATATATATATATATATATATATATATATATATATATATATATATATATATATATATATATATATATATATATATATATATTTTTTTTATATATATATATATATATATATATATATAATAATGACATCATAGCTCCTTTTCAAAAACTGTCCTAATATATTTACTTTTTGGGAAAAAAAAGGGAAAAAAAAATTTTTTCATACGGGGGAAACGTTTTTTTTAAAACTGTTTTAAAATTTTTTGAGACTTTCCCAATTTACGAATACACTGTATATTTCCTTATTATATAGAGGCTCTCCGGAAAATGCAGGTTCATCCAATCCCTGAGCAAATAATTTGAAATGCAACCAAAGGAATACAACATAAAATGAACACTTTGTTTATGGGACACCTCATTTATTAATATTGATTTATATATATATATATATATATATATATATATATATATATATATATATATATATATATATATATATATATATATATATATAATATAACAAACGCTAGAAATTTAAAAAATATTGACTTTTTGTGTATTGGCATTTCAGGTATTTATTGTTACCCTTTTCTATTTTCTAATTTTAATCACAAATTTCGCATACGAACTAAATTAAGTCTGTTGTTACTAAAATTAAATACGAAATTACTTTTATTAATACGTATTTAGAACAAAAAGAGACGCTTTAAAAAATGAACCAATAAAAAAGGTGTCCCCTTATAAAAGTATTAATTTTATTTTGTATCTCCTCGCTTTAGAATTTCACGAAAAAAAACTAGGCAGGATGGTTATTTCACATTTATTTTCATGATAGACCCTAAACGTTTGTAATAAGGAAAAATAAAAATAGTATTTTGGGTTTTGTTTAAATTATTTTATTTATTTTTATTGACTTTTAGGCGTGGAGAAAAACCTAAGAATTTCCAATTTTTTTTTTTAACAAAACTTGTCTAGATGTCCCATTTTTTTTTGATAAGCACGCTTAACACAAAAACGATTGCTTCTTTCCAAATAATGTCACATTTTTCCACAAGATAAACCCGTAAGTCCCACCAGTATCAGCTGAATGTTTTATTTAAATTTACGAATTTATTTTAGACCGAATTAAGACCGACGCCCTCGCACAAAAAAAATTATACCTATTATAAAAATCGAATTCGGATGCTGTAATCATATAATTGTGTAGATAATCAAATAATCAAAACAACCCGAACAATAAATTTGATTTATTTGTAATAACTTGAAAAAAAATGTAAGATTATTTGTAAAAAGTTTATGTCGGAGCAGTAAAGGGCCAAAAGAAGTTCTTAAAGGTTTAAGAATTGGAGAAATGTTATTTTATTTTCAGGTGACAATGATTTTATTTGTGTTTATATAATTTTTATTTTTATAAGAACTGACGTTTTTTAGCTGACACATATTCCACTCCTATATATTAATAAATTAACTTTAAGCTCCTTTCTGCCCTTTACTGGCCCTGTTTCCTGTTGTTCCGTTGGTAGCCTGCGACAGGGCAAGTGGTTTACCCAAACAAGCAAACAGCGTTAGCCAAATAAACAACGGGATGATCTTATTGAAAGATTTTGATTATTGATCCACACTGTTTATCAGACGATCATTTTAGGGTGTTAGATTGCGTTTGAATGGTATTAAACGCTCAAAAGATACAATTTATTATTTATATTTTTATTATTTAAAAATTTGTAACTTTTCTTTTTGTAAATAATTTTAAATAGATAAAACACATTACAGCCACGGCCACAACAATTTCAAGTATCGCTTAAGTTTTAATAATGCCAGAATTACAATTCATTCAATGTTTTTCCCTTGTTTTTTTTATACTTATATAATTTTGTAGATAATAAACTTAGGAACCCTAAATCTACAACGACTCTCTTATGCAATTTGTTTGCTTCTTAGTATATGTAAAACCAAGAAAAACTTCAACAAGACCATTTTCCTACTGCAATGCGATTATTTTTAAGCAGTGGTCATACTTGGCTGCCACAAGAGGTTACGTCAACACTACCAGTTTAGCCAACGTGTTGACAGTCTCTTACTATATTCGCTTGAATTTCCAAATGGACGCGCTAATCACGTTCCTGGGTATAAAAAGACAGAGGCAAGGACGTAGATTACAAAAATAAAGTCGACGAGAAAAACGATTAAAGCTAGCCGTCCACCGAAAGCGGTGCTGCGCTAGGCGGTGTTGTTCTATGATGTACCGAGCTGTAGGATGACCGTCCACCAAATGACAGTCATGCGGTGTTGCAGCGAGATATGACAATGTTTCGTAATTCAGAAATTAAAAAATATCTTCTGTCTGGGTTCTGAGGAAGATAATATTGTTAATTATATATAGATTTCAACAGCCGATTAAAATAAATCGTTAACAAGTAATAATTTTAAATTTCCTATAGTCTGGTCAACATGTACCTTTTTGGATGAAATTTTTGTATATTCTCCGAAAATTACGATAAAGGTGTCATTTGATTCGGAATATTATGTGAAAAGTTGAAGGAAAAGTCCCAAAAGAGGCCGATGAAAATTGCAAAAGTTATAAACAATTAAAAAAAAAGTGGGGTTTTGTTTTTTTAATATCTCGAAAACTATCAAACATATTCAAAATTTGAAAAATGATCTGAAAAGAGGAGGAAATTTCCTAAAAAAAAGTCCTACCTCCCGGAGCTGTATATTTAATATTTCTAATTTTTACAGAGCCCTGAAAATAGCGCTAAAAGTGGGTAGTCTGGCTTTCGCGCGTGTTCTTACCGTGTCCGAGTGACGAATTGCATCTCCACCTAATTTTCTCCATAAAAAATCGAAAAATTGAGTTATCAACAAGTTTTTTTTATATTTCACTTTTCGGCGTATTGAAGAATATAACAACAAATATTTAATAATTTGATTTTCTTAGAGTAAAATCAATTCTAAAAAAAAAAGTTTTTTTTCTGTCTTCTGCTTGAAATTTTTATAAAATATTTTTTTTCTCATAAACTTCTATTTTTTTATGTTTATTAAAAATTGAACAATTTAAAAACAAATTTTTTAAAATATTCATTTTTTGATTTTCTATAATTTTTTAAAAATTTGTAAATTTTACAAATTATTATTTTTTTGAGTTTTTATTCTTAAAGTTTATCAAAAGTAGAATAATTAAAAAAAATCAAAAATATCAATTTTTCGATTAAAAAAAAATTGAAAAATCCAAAAATTAATAATTTTGAAAAAAAATATTTTGAAATTATTTGTATTTACACGTAGAATATAAAACAAATTACTAGAAATTGCTAAACTTAAATGGATGCATTTTATTGACGAAAAACTTGAAAAATACCCATTTTTTTATCTTCATAATAAAAATTTACACCAAATAATTTTTTTGGATTCTTCCTAAAAGATTCGTAAAATAGAATAAAATGAAAAAAACATGTCAATATCTCTATTTTTTATTTTTTATAGCCAAAAATAGATAAGGCTACGATTCTAAACAATTACCTTAATTAGCATGAAAAGTTTTCGCTTTAAAATTTTTTTTATTGCTGTGGTTTGGGTAAACCTCATGTTCGCCTCGTTTCGCGCCTCGCGTCTGTCCGTGAACTGTTCGGACACTCGCTCATTATTAATTCGATTGACATTATATTTCTTTACGTTATTCTTGTGAATCAGTATGGATCTAGTCATGTTTGTTACAATTTAAAATATTTTATAAATGTTGATTAATATACGACATTCCTATTTCAATTGCAGTTTTTTTATTTAAAATCCTCTCCCTATCGTAGATGCAGCAACACCAATTTAATGTGTTGCAATTAGTGGAGTGAAAAACCCAACTTTTTATATCCTAAACGCCTATATGCGGAAAAGTGGTGGACTAAGTGATAATAGTTCCCTGCAAAATCTTAAGTCGATTGGATCACGTTTAGCTTTTAATTTTGCCGCCGGCTGCTAAACGAAGCCGCCAAAACCGATTTAATTAGTTTTCAGCGACTGTTGTTTGGGTGCGCATGTGTCTAAGCTTTTAATCTTTTTTTTTAATTAATTTCTAGACGTGTACTTGTGTTTTGATTACCTTTTGGTATTATTTAGCAAATTTTAATATTTGAACTTTTGTATAAAATATGCCAAATACTAGGAAAGACACTAAGTGCCCTGTATTAAGAGCTTCGTCCGGTTCGAGGAATTATGTGTTACCAACATATGCATGTGTGATGAAGAATTTTTCTTATATACGTCAAAAGTTAATTGATGCCGTTCAAAATAAAGCAGAACCTACCTTAGGTAACATTGCAGCCATTTTAATAGCGGAGCTAAAAGTTGTTTGGGCTAATGCGTCTATTCCCGTGGTGACAGACCAACATATTTTACACATGATAAGAAATATCACGAAAAGTTAAGGAATCTTAAAAAAAACCTAAATCACGTTATAATGATATTAACAAAAAAAATAATTTAAAGACATTGCAGAAAAAACTTTTTGAAATTTTATCTTGCAAGTGCATGAACTTTTTCTTATGTAAATATATAAACAAAGTGCCAATTAGGAAAAGAGAATTTCTAGTAGACCAAAGAAATGGGAGGAACATGTTTATTGGCTCCATTGTTCTGGTAGTCACTCAAAACATTAAGCGATCCCTTACATCGAAAAGACTTAAAAATAAGATCGCACCTTCAACCTCTACCTCAAATGTACTACCATCAGATGGTGGAGAGATAGTTAAACGTGATAACAGCTCTAATGCAAAGCAGAAGGCTATCTGCAAGTATTAGGATGATCTAAACAAACGCGTATAAATTACCAAGTCTCGCACAAGCCTGCAATTAAGTGGGTGTTTCTGATAGATCCACAGCTATTATTTTATCTGCTGTATTAAAATATACTGAAGTGTTAACTACAAAGACACTTTAAAAATAATGGATGAAAGTAAAAGGGTATTTTTACAAGCAATTTATTTCGATGGACGAAAGATAACACCCTGGCTCAGCGTTTAATTGGGAATAAAAACCACAGAGCACAATTATCAAAGAACATATTGTAATCGTTTCAGAACCGGGATCCAAATATTTTGGTCATATAACAGTTCCAATGGCACAGCAAAATCCATTACCGGCCACATAATACAGTTTTTCAAGCAACTATTGGATTTTACAAACTTAGATGCTATTGGATGCAATAGAACTGTGTAAATACGGGAATTTACAATGGTGTCATTAGAAGACTGGAAATTCATTGGAAGGCCACTGCAGTGGTTCATTTGTTTGTTGCACGCAAATGAACTTTTGCGTCATTTAATAAAACAGCTAGATGGGAAACTACTGGTCCCTCTGGGTTTTCTAGCGCAATCGGAAAAAAATTATAATCTTGAAAATCTACCGGTCGTAGATTTTTAAAATATTTCCACTAAACTTCCTGAAATCGATTTTTTAATTGTTAGCATGGACCAAAATATTTATATGAAATATGCTTATCTATATCGAACAGTAACGTATCGGAAGATTTGGACAACACACTATCAGGAAATAAGCCCCAATAACTAAACAATTTTCTGTCAATAAACTTAAAGAAATGATCTCTAATGGTCCTAACCCAATGTCACTTTTAAATGTCCCTTGTCATTCCCAAGCTGTAGAAAGATGTGTTAAGTTAGTGACAGAAGCCTCATCTTCTGTTTGCGGAAAAGAGGCAAGCGATGGATTTATTAGATGTCAAATAGCTTCCCAAGAAATTTTCCAAAATTTAAGACTAAATCAGACTTACTTTTAAATGCCTTGATTTAAGGGCTAGAACAGCTAAGGGGGGGTGGGTGGAACTCGACATGCAGCCACCTCCCCGTTGTGAGTTCTGGGTTGTTTCATTTTATAACGAGCAAGAGCTGCATAAATTGTAAATTTTATATGTTTATTTATTGCGATAAAAGTGGTATTTTGGAAGAGCTTGGGGATCGAAAAACATTATCATATCAGGCTCAGTTTTTTTACATGAAATTTACCTTACATGTAGCCACTTTTCCGCATATAGGAAAAAAAAATTAGAGAAAAATTTTTTTTTGCCATTTTCGCTCCACCCTATATGCACATGTACCTTGCTTGTAGGGTGGTGCCACAGAAGTACTTTTGTAGCAGTGCGTTGTTCAACAACATATTTAATTTCGCCAAGCGTAAAATACATTATACAGGGTGTAAAAAAAAGATGCTCACGATTTTAATGGGCGATACTGGAGCTCAAAACAAACCAAAAACACATAGGTCAAAAGTTAATTGTTTTTGAAATATGGCTTTTCAAAGTTTAAAAAATTCTAAAACACCGCGCTCGCTTTGTTACATCGAGTCAAACATCAAACGTTTTTTGCAAGGTTTTACATATTTACATTTTTTAAAGAGCTGTTTATTTACATAAAGGCGGCTGGTTCATAAGAGCTGCAGAACCCCCAAAAAAATAGAAAATAATAAAAATTACTTTATGCAATTTATTTTAATATTAAGTTTAAAAATAAATTTAGGTAAAAAACAATAAATTACTGTTTGGCTTATTTTCTAATTTTTTTGGACGGTATGCAACTTTGCAGCTCTTATGTACAGGGTTATTCATTTTAAAGTAAACAGGGCTTTATTTTTGAACTTCCCTGTACTTTTTTGAAAAAACGAATATAGCCATTTCGTGTATTTTTTTCCGTAGAATTCAATTATTTAATCAGAAAAACATTTAAAACAAAAACAAAAGAGTTACAGCACGAGTGACGTATTTTTTAAATGGAATACCCCGTATATTTTTATCATCAATAGATCGAGATTTTCAGGAGGAATTCGGTGATATAGGGGTTGCTGGGCTTATTTCCTGCGGTTCTGCTGCAATTGTCTAAAAACTGCATAATACTATAAGGATAGTTTCACCTGAAAAAACCTGGCTGCCACAGGTCACAGGTGCTTTTTTGTCAAAGTCAAGAATTTTAAAAATATGTTTATTACTTTTTGGAGTAGTTTTATAATGAGGTTTTCATCAGAAGAACGGCTTCAAATTATAACTATCTATTATAAATGTGGAGAAAACGCTAGGGAAACACCACGAAGATATGTTGCAAATTTTCACCGAAATATATCAGTAAAAACGATTTTAAAACTGAAGGTCTTATTCGAAGAAACAAAATCGTTATATATTAAAAAAGGACTACAATGAGAAAAAGAAATCGGGATCGAGCTATTCTAAATTATTTTACTCTGTATCCCATGAAGTTAATTACTGACGCAGTTAGAGACTTGAGGTATGGTCCTACAAAAAGAAGAGTAACCTATGCGACGCTTTAGAGAACACTAAAATATTTTAAGTATCTTCCATATCACGTTCTTCCAGTGCAGCATTTAACACGTGAATAATAGGAACTTCGCTTTCAATTTGTTTCCCAAATTTTAATCCATGAACAAGATAACGATCCTACCCTGTTTCAAACGACTCTTTGGACGGATGAAGCTACGTTTACTACATCGGGAATGTTTAACCGACGCAATACGCACAGCTGGGCAAGACAAAGTCCCAGGAAATTTCAAGAGATTAAATACCAAGGGAGGTCTTCTCTTTATGTATGGTGTGGTGTGCTTAACAATAGAATTGTCGGGCCAATATTCTATAAGGGATCCTTAACTGGAGAAAGATATTTCAATCTTCTTGAAAACGATATTGAGGACATTTTAGAAGAATTGCCACTCGAAACGTATAGCAAGATAATTTGGCAACAAGTCGGAGCGCTGCCCCATGCTGTTCGTCAAGTTGTGCAGTATCTCAATCGCCGATACAGCAGAGTGGATTGGACGTTATGGCACTATTAGATGGCCACCTAATAGTCCAGATATTACAATTTTGAACACGTTTCTATGGGTCACTTGAAGAATGTCGTTTACCAAAATGGGAACACAAACACGGAAGGAATGAGAGAAAAAATTGTAAATGAAATTAATCGTCTTAACTCGGAACTGAAATATATCGGCGAGCTTACGAAGCAAATGGAGGGTTAAGAGTCATTTCGATATTTAATATATGGAACAATTAAATATTAGTAAATATATTTTTTGTTATAATTTCTTATTAATCAACAATTTTAACATATATTTAAATTTAATTTCCGTTATTGTAGACTTTTGCTGCTTGGATTTAGTGTATCTATTACATATAATAATTTAAGCCGTTCTTCTATGAAAACTCATTATAAATGCTCCAAAGTAATAAAGAATTTTAACACGGAAATAAGCATGTGATCTGCAGCTTTTTCTAAATTCCTCATTGTAAATGCGTTTAGAATTGCACAATGAACCGAAATAAACTAGCAACTTATTCGTTTGCGTGAGAACTATATCTATTGACCTAACAAAATATAGAATTCCAATTTAAGATATTCACTCGACTTAACTCTTTGTTTTGTTTAATATTTTCTGATGATGTATTAATTTTACGGAATAAAAGCATCGAAATGGCTTTATTCGTTTTTATAAAGCCCTGTTTACATTAAAATGAATAACCCTGTACCAGCCCCTCCTGCGTAAAAATTACGTTTTTTTTTTCTTACCTTATTAAGGGTTTTTATTTGTAATTAAAAAGTAATTGTACTTACCACAAAATCAAGCTGAATATCCATTTTAATTTAAATTTTTAACTGGGAGAAACATTATTGTTATTTTTTTTAATTTTATACTGAAACATTTAAAACTTTTTTATTTTATTAGAAAATGAATCTACCAATCAGCGGTTAAGACGAAAGTTGCTATTTGTTAAGCTTTTCGGCAATAATTGCTACCAAAGTTTGTAACTTTGGTTTCGTTTAGACAAAAATCTGTCAATATGAACTTTTGACTTGTTTTGAGCTCCACTATCGCCCATTAAAATCGTGAGAATCATACTTTTTACACCCTGTATTTCAAAAAAGGCAAAAATGATGCGATACTATCGTCGCCGTCACACGAAAAGCTTCACATTTTTATTAAGGCAAAATTTAACTACTTAAATTAAAATTTGACAGTATGCATATAAACATTTTTATAAAAAATGTAACTTTTTTTGTTGTCTGCTTTTTTTTTGACCTACTGATTAACTATTTGTGTTAATTTATTTTCAGGAAAAGTGATATAAACAAAAAAAATGTTTTTAAGTTAAAAATCAAAATAACGCAAAAACCGTAATATGCTATCAAAAGAGTAAAGCATTCTTTATTGGATTAAAAAAAAATATTTATGAATATTTCATTTTTGCTTACGTACTAACACCTTGAAAATATTACATTCTTCTTGTTGGCTATTTTCTCAAATGTAAGTTTTAGGTAAAGTTATGTCACTTTTCTTCTGGGGAGTGCAATGCGGCAAACTTTCGACGGTTATATCGCACTTTTTAAACTTCTTGCACAAAATATACGCCTGGATTCTTGATGAGGTAAGTTTCCCGTATTGTAGTTGAAGTTTTGCACAAAATTACTCGGTTTGGCACACTCATTCACAGGAAATCTAACTATTATGCGTTGCGCAATGAACATAAACGAAGAATGATATTATGTACGCCTAATCAAAAACCAAATTTAAAAGTCTTTCCGAGCCTAACAGGCATATCCCCATCGAATTATAGAATAAAATGTCAAAAGAACATGTTTACTTTTAAAAACATGACATCTACAGGGTATAAAACGTATGATGCGCACCATTTTAATGGGCGATAGTTGAGCTCAAAACAAATCAAAAAGTTTAATTTGTCAAAACTTGACAGATTTTTGTCTAAACGATATCAAAGTTACAAACTTTGAAAGCAATTATTTCTGAAAAGCTTAACAATTGGAAACTATCGTCTTATTTCACTTATAAGTAAATTCATTTGTCAATAAAATAAACATAGTTTCAAATGTTTTAATCTAAAAATAAATAATAATAATAATAATAATTTTTCCCTCAGTTAAAAATTTAAAAAACAATTGGCAACAGCACTACTCAGAAACCTTGTGCATGGAGTCGTCACACACGACGGCTACATCCATTTAGAACAACCATAGTGCAGGTGTACCAAAAAGTTTTAAACACCACCACCAACGTGTGCAGGCTTTACTACCTAAATTTTTAACGGGGCTGAATTAATTAGGCAAAGAAGAAGAGTGTTAAAAGTACGCGAAAACTGGGTTTGTCGAAATGAGGCTTGTGTAGAAACTAGAGGACGACATTTTAAGCAACTTATTTAAACTAAAATGGAGCTGTTTCCTTTATTTTATAATAAGAGACTTTCTATTCTTCAAACAAAATAAAAATGTGCTGTTTCAAAACATAAAAATTGTGTTCCTAAAATAAATATTCAGCCTAATTTTGTGGTAAACACAATTATTTTTTAATTACAAATAAAAACCCCAAATAAAGTAGAAGAAAAAAACGTATTTTTTCTGCAGGAGCGGCTGGTGCATACCGCAAAAAAAATGAAAATAAGCCAAAAATGTTTTTTTTTGTTTTTTACTTAAATTTAATTCCAAATTAAATATTAATATTAATTATTATTATTTTCTATTATTTTTGGAGGTTTTGCAGCTTTTATGCACCAGCCGCCAGTATGTAAATAAACATGTTTTTTTAAAAAGTACAAATATGTAAAACCTCGGAAAAAACGTTCGACGTTCGACTCGATGTGATGAAGCGGGCGCGGTGTTGCCAAATTGTATAAGTTTTGAAAAGCCATAATGTGAAAAAAAAATATCTTTTGACCCATGTGTTTGGCTTTTTTGACTTGTTTTGAGCTTCACTATCGCCCATTAAAATAGTGAGCATCAAATTTTTTACACCCTGTATAAGTCTGTGCGGGATATTAAAAAATTCAAAAACTCCTACAGCTAAACCAACGCTAAACCGATGTTCCTGAACTCTTAAGCAGAACAATTACATGGAGCAAAAACTATCCTTACTTAAAATTAAATAAAAAACGTTTTTTACTTTGTTTATTGGCTATTTAATTTGTACACCAGACGGATGTTTTGTGAAACATGAAAAGTTTATTTAAATAAAACCATAGTGCTAAGGAGTTATAACTAAACATAAAAATATTTTCAGAAAAATCAGAAAATATTTCTTACCTTAAAATAAAAAATACCATCCGGATACGTAGTCAACGCAGTAAAAATAACCTTTAGCACATCGAATTTAATGGACAAGAATTAGTTAAAAATATGTCTGTCTACTTATTTTCTAACTTTTCTTGTAGTTTATTTTAACGACACTAACAGGTAGAAATTTTGCAAGTTTCCCTAAATCGATTATTTTTATGCATATTTGGCAACGCCGACCAGTCCATATTTTTACCCTTTCGTTTATTTGAACTACTAAAGAATAGTATATGTTAGTCAATTGCGCTGTGCTGAGTATTTTAATTTTCTGACAGTAATCGAAAAGCGATTTTTTTGTGGAAGTTTGTCTTTTTAGTTATTTTATTTTAGTTTTTTATGTCTTAGCACCTACCAAAAAGTGCTAAGTTTGTGGAATTACGACACAAATTCAGTAGGTCTAAAGCAGAAGGTTTACTTCTACTAGTTAGAGTAATTAAGTGAAAACTGGTTTACACTAGAAGTCGTAAATTACACTTCGATAACAAATGGTTTATTCACAAAAAAGTGTAAAATAGTGTACACTTTTCTGGATAACATACAGACCTATAGTGACAATAATCTAGTCCATTAAATTCGATGCTTTACCTGATATTTTACAATGTATGTGTATGTGTAGTACCTACAAGGTGATTCATTTTTTGTGGCAACTATTAATTTTTGCTAACTAAAGATTGTAACCCGAAATTAAGTAACCTCTATTTAAAATAAGTGTCATGAAAAAATGCTCAATTTTAAGTTTACATTTTCATATCCAAAAGACCGTTGAAGTTGGACAATACAAAGAGAATGGGATTTAATATGGTGAATGTGTGCCCATGCCAGTCTAATAGTATAACAAAAAAAAATCATTTAACTCTATTGTGATGTTAGTCATATTAAAACCGTTCTGTGTGAAGTTTAGTTTTTCTTTAAAAATAAAATATTCCATACATACATAAAAAGTAAAAGCACATACTAAACGCGCAAACATAATTTTTGGCAATTAAAAATTTCAAAGGTACCGTTATTTGAGTTGTTGTATTCTTTAATATACGCAATCCAAGGATCACGTGATTCAATAGGGTGGCTGTAGGCAAACGTCAGTATGATAATATAAGATGATATGGTATTAATGTAATTTTTATTATCTTAAAAGGGTTGTTTCCTTTATTTTTCCAATCTGATTTTTTTAATGTGGCTTAATTTATTTTTCAGGATGTATGTTAAATTGAACTAACTCCTTAACACCAAAATGCGAATGAAATGAAAAACGAAGGGTCCATCACAATACCTTATAAGTGACATTTAAATACTACATCACAATGATTCTTTACACCTATTAATAATTACGTAATTAAATACAAAGAAGAAATATCAACATCATTTGAACCTAAAAATACTAATTTGTATACTATGCAGAAAACTCAAAACAAAATTACTGGGATTTGTATATTTAGTTAGGATCAACATTTTTTTTATATGACTTTAAAATCCTTGGTTAAGTCAACAATGAAAAAAAAATCTAAGATAATCGGTTTGTGATTGATGTTGCAGTGCCCATCTGTTAACTTAACCAAGGTTGAAAAAACTAACTCTCAGACTTAAAAATCTCACACTAGTTCGATGGTGAAGGGTTCTCTAACGCTGACACCCGGTTTTCGTATGGTTAAGGATCTGGATTCACCGTCGTAAGACGTTTCCAAATCGACCTGACCTAAACCTGTAAGAGAAAAAAATAATGAAACTTAAAGTGTTCTATTTAAATAAATGGAATGCTACGTGCTCTTCCTGCATACTTTAGACCATAAGTGCACCTTATTCCATTTGTAAAGTTACTTTATTTACTATATTATAGTACACATAAATATTACTTACTTTTACTATTAAGTTTGGCCCCCGTAATTCCACTGGGTGGTCCAAGAATCACAACACGTTCAATCCATTCTTCAGTTGGATAGTCAGTTTTGTCAATTAGGCTAAGAAGAAATAAAAAAGTTAAAATAAGGTTTTAATATGCACTCACAGACGTCTAAGTCCATGATATAACCAGTCTTCAAATGGATGATCAGTCAAAGTAAAGATTTATGTTATTAGGGTCTGTATGATCATCCAAACGTCTGTGAATTATTTAAGTAAGTCTAATTTCCGTATGTATAGTGGTGAGCGAAAAATTCTGGACACTTAGATTAACATTTTCTGTCATATTCTCAAAATTGTGTAAACTAGGATTTTACCTTTAAGGCTTTAGGCAATTAAACGTGTTTTTTAAATAAGTAACGTTTTTTGCAAAAAAGCAAAATAATTACTAAATAAATGTCAATGGACAACATATAATATCAAGATTAATATAATAAAATGGAAAATAATTAATAAATAAATGTCAATGGATAACATATAATATCAAGATTAATATAATAAAATTGAAAAGTGCAAACTCTTCTACAAAAATTGACGATTTAATAAGTATATTAAATATTTCGTTTTCAAATCTATTAAAACAACAGAAGGGCATAAAAATATTAAGGATATTAGTGAATTAATATTTTATTCCAGCGCCGTTTTTGTCAATAATTAGCTCTAAACGCTTGGGGATTTCCTCAATTTTGTTCCATAGATCATTTGCATTTTGTGGATGAACATCATTGACCTTTGTACCGTTTTGATCCAACATTTTCTATTGGTGACATCTGACTCCTTGGGCAAAGTAAATTTTTTATTTTTGATCCCAGCACCTTTGTCTAAACATGGATTTGCTTGTTGATAAATATGGTTTGCTGAGCAAAGATATTAGTTAATGAGGTTAGCATAACATTTTGTAATACGAGGATGGTTTGAAAAGTCCGTGCAAAGTCCGAGAGATGGCACAACCGGCGCGTATTAGGTCATGTTTAGTTAGTAGCATCTGTTGAATGAACGCACACCAAGTGTCAGCCATATTGGTCTATTTCTTTGTGTTTGACATTCATGTGAATCAAGGAAGTCGAGTGATTTTCAAGAAATGGACGAAAAAGAATTTCGTGTGGTGATTAAACATTACTTTATGAAAGCTAAAACGCCTCAGGAGACTAAAGAGAAGATTGATAAACATTATGGTGACTCTGCACCAACAGTTTACAAGTGGTTTCAAAATTTTTGGACTGACCATATGAGCACAAGTTACGCTGACCGTTCTGGACGGCCTGTGGAGGTCACGACTCCAGAAATCATTGATCAAATCCATGATATGGTGATGGATGACAGAAGAGTTAAGGTACGTGAGATTGCTAGTGCTGTGGGCATCTCGACTGAACGGGTACATAATATTTTACATGAACATTTAGACATGAGAAAGCTATCTGCAAGATGGGTGCCACGATTGCTCACGCTTGACCAAAAACGGAATCGTGTGAAGTGTTGCAAGGATGGTTTGCAACTGTTCCAGAAGAATCCGGAGGACTTTATGCGTCGTTTCGTCACTGTGAATGAAACATGGATTCATTACTATACTCCTGAGACCAAACAACAATCTAAGCAATGGGTTACCAAGGGGGAATCTGCACCAAAAAAGGCGAAGACCGTTCCTTCGGCCGGAAAGGTTATGGCGACTGTCCTTTGGGATTCGCAGGGGATAATCCTCATCGACTATCTGGAAAAGGGTAAAACTATTACAGGTGCATATTATTCATCATTATTGGACCGTTTGAAAACCGAGCTGCAAGAAAAACGCCCACGATTGGCCCACAAGAAAGTCCTTTTCCATCACGACAATGCACCAGCACACACCTCAGCAGTTGTGGTCGTAAAATTAATTCACATCCCCCCTGTTCTTTAGGCTTGGCTCCCTCGGACTACTATTTGTTCCCCAATTTGACAAAATGGCTGGCGGGACAAAGATTCTATTCAAACGAGGAAGTGATTGCAGACACTGACCGATATTTTGCAGACTTGGACAAATCCTATTATTTGGAAGGGATCAACAAACTGGAACATCGTTGGACGAAGTGTATAATCCTAAAAGAAGACTATGTAGAAAAATAAAAAAGGTTTACCCCAAACAAGTAAGTAGTTTTTATTTTTGCACGGACTTTTCAAACCTACCTCGTATATCAATATAAACTTCTCCTGTAAATCTTCCATTAATGTGGTGGCAAAGTCCAAGGCCTCTTGCAGTCGTATATCCTCACACATTAACTGAAAATCCACCACTTGCTTTAACTGTTTGGGTATTTTCTTCAAATCTTTTTTTTCGAGGTCTGTACACTCTAACTCTAACTCGTCCATAATAACAAGATTGAAAGGTCTTCTCATCCGTAAAAACGACATTTCTCCAAAACACCAACCCTTCCTGTAGATACTGCAAAGCAAATCCCACTCTCTGCTCTTTGTTAACAGCAGTTAAAAATGGTTTCTTGACAGCAGCACGATTTCTTAAATTGGATCTTTCCTTGCTACCCAAACAAATCCAGGAAATTCTGTGTGTCTATATTTGGAATGGATGGTTTTTTAAGTAAGTGACCAGTCTATTATCTTGTTTCGCATTAAATCTTGAATGGTACTTTTTGGTAAGTTAAAGTTCCTTGGATATTTGCCTTATGGCGCGACAGTCTTCAAATAACATAATCAATCTTGCTCTTTGTAGTTCGTTCAGTCTATTCATTTTATTAAAAATTATTCTGTTCTAAATATTTATTATATTGATCTTGAAATAATATGTTATCCAGTTGACATTTATTTTTTTGTCACTTTGACAATTTTCAGCTAAAGTTGAGGTGATATAGGTTAGGCAAGCTAAGCTTAAAATACATAATGAAAAATCGTATGTCCGGAATTTTGGTTGAAGAGATGATATTCACTATACTCTTGTCTACTAACTTACCTACTGGTGAGCTTATTGTTTTCAAAACTGAAGTTGACATACACATATTTCTTATCATTCCTATACTGGTAACTCTCATAGTCATCGACGTACAGAGTACCGGAAGCTGCCTTTTTGTCGTCTAATGCTATGTAGAGAGTAAATGGGTCATTGTGCATTACTACAGACGACCTTCTCGGCCGATCTTTACGAGGAATGATAGCGCCTCCTCTGTAGAATACTACATGCTAGAAAGAAAAAGATAATATAGGTTCTTCGTCCACCGTCGTCTTTCCACCTTAACACAATGGGATTTTTTTTATTATTATTTTTTTAAAACAAATATCTTTTACCTGGTAAAAAATTAAAAAAAATTAATGAGGTTAAAATTAAGATTGAATCTTCTGCTTTAAAAAACAGCTCAGAAAATGTTTAATAAATTGAAAACAATTTTTAAAAGATCAGAAAAAAATACATGTTTAGTCGTAATTGTTTGGCTTTTCACTTTAAATTATTTAGACATCAGAGTAAGTTTTTTTATGTACGCCATTTATCAGAAATTAGCATTTCTAAGAAAACAAAATATATATAAAAAACTAATAGGCCCAATATTTTGCATAACACTTACCCTATCTAAGTTAACAGGGATTCTATGACTTCCACCATGGTAGAGCCTGAAATCCTCCAAGTCATACCAATTTGCTGTGGCGCCACCTGGTAAATACACCTCCACCGATGATTCTCCAGGTTCAGTGACGGGACGTGCCAAAACAGAATGTCCTAAAAAACGTAAAACATTTTTCAAGATCCTTAAAAATATATTTTAATAAACATATAAAATTAATTAAATTAAAATATTATTTTTCCTAAAGTCTGATTTACAGCTATCCTTAAATATGTAATTGTATATTGGCCACCAACGCCTCATTTGACTTTAACAAAAATAAAATTTTTAAACATTTTTTTCTTTTTTTAAAGGCATCACTTCACGATCCTATGGTGGGCCTTAAAAACATATCGGCGATGATATTTTCCTTACTGGATAAATATTTAACATTGAATTTGAAGAGGAATCATGCTTATATGTCTGTGGGTGATTTAATATATAATATGCAAGGCAAATGATGATATGTTTAAACAATTAGAACAACAAGAATTCTATGTAGCATTTAGACGTATTTAAAGCCCAAACCACGGCTCGTGGTTCCCTTTCAGTTGTTGAGTAATTATTTCTCTCTGCGTTGTTTAAAACACGACTGGTGTTTTCGACTGGATATTTTTTTTATCATTGCCTTGCAACAGCATAGTTGCTACTCTATGTAAACGTACAATACTGAGTGTGATAGTTAAGTAGTGTGCTTCTGAATTTTTGTCTTATTTCTTGTTTTAAAGTTCACTGTCACTTTATTTATTTTAAATCCTTTGTTTTCTAAGTTTTGTTTGTATTAAAAGTCGTCTAAAGGGCTCATGTTCATGACAATTCAAAGTTAGGGACATAGTATGACTAAAGCCGACCGACATTTATTTATGCGAGTTTAAAAAAATGAGGTTTAGCGCAATGAAGTAGTCAATTCTTAGAGTATGTGTAAATCACACTGTATACAGAATAAAAAATAAAACTGTAAACAACACAAAAGTCACACATGTAACAAAAATATATGGATGACATACAAAAAAAAAGTAAAGCCAGAACCTTCATCAAATTTTTTTGTTCTTTTTTTATAATATTTAGGACATTTATGCAATTTAAAATCTCGTGTGATTTGAGCTGCACTGCACAGATAATATAACACAATTATTACAGTACTACTACTACTACTAATATCTCAAAATATGAGACTTATAAATTCAAATTTAAAGCTCTATACTAATGACGAGTTAACAGTTCCTTTTAAGTTAAATTATAATGCGTTTTCAGCAATGATATTTCTGATATATTAGAGATTTTGTAATAAAGGTTTATTGAAAATACACGTACCAACTAAAACGGTATTATCGATATCCAACACATTTTCATCGTCGGGATAGTGATAAAACAACGGCCTGATCACGGCCTCGCCAGTGGTCTCGTGTTCCCAGAACAATGTGTACCACAGAGGTAAATGGGCGTAACGCAATCTCAGCGCCGTTTTGATCCTATTGATTACATCTTCGGGGAATAGGTAGGGCTCTCGACGTCTGGTGTCGATGTGAGCGTGCGCACGGAAGAAAGGTAGCCAGATACCGGCCTGAAAAAAAGAATAAATATGGAAAAAACAATAACGGTTTTAAGAGCAGAAGGTAAACAGGTTTTCCCTTCTTTAGAAGATTAGTATTAATTTCTTGTCCGCTTCCGCATTTTTTGGGTAAAAAAATTGTAAGTTGAACTTTTACAACCTGAAAAATATATTTTCTTACCTGGTACCATCTCTGCAACAATTCAACATCAGGATTATTGAAGAATCCACCGATGTCAGCGCCACAAAAACTAATTCCTAGAAACAAATACAAAATAATTAATTATAACTGTTATGTTTTTTCTGAACAAAAAGGGGGAGGAAATATTTTTTAAAAGACCTAATAAATTATTCTTACCTCCAAGGGCCTCAGATAGACACATGGGAAAGCTGGCAGCCAAATGTGGCCATTTGGCATCATTGTCGCCAGTCCACATGGCGGTATACCTCTGGGAACCCGCGAAGTGTCCTCTCGTGAGGATAAATGGTCTTCTTTGGGGAGAACGTTGTAACAGTCCTTGGAATGTTCCAATAGTCTGAAAGTGACGGCGAGAATATGTTAAACGTAAGACGACTGTATGTTAAAACATTTTTACAACCTGTACATTTCAAAGCGTTTAAACAGTTTAATAAAAGATATGTTTTAATTTAGTTTCTTAGATGCAGGGTTTTTTTCTAGTTTTTTGAGAAAACCATACATTTTCTGTAATGTTTTTTAAATTTTGTATTCAAAATTTTATTAGCAATTGTAAAAGAAGGGGTTATATGTTGTTGGCTTTTACCCTTACAGAATCTGTACTCATGGGTTTTGGTTCAGAGAGATGGGATAACTTGAACAAGCACTAGCAGGAATTACATTGATTAAAAAAAAAATTAATTAAACAAACCTTACTCCTGAGTAATATGTATATAACCTAACTTTATAGCACTGGTGTGCGGTAAAATTTGAAAGAAGGATAGCAATTTATAAAAACCTACATATTTGTAATATTATTTAATTCCAATCTTAACCTTTCTATTCTAACATTAAACCGCGAAATTGTTGTACATAAACTGGGAAAAATGCAGATGGCGCCATCAAGGACATATTTATTATAAATAGAGAAATTCTCACACATTTTAAAACTAACATATCTGTTGTAAGAGTCATCGCAATAATTATAATATTTTAACCAAAGAAGCAACATCTCCATATTAGGAACAAGCTGTATAGTAGACAACATTTGGTACTATTGAAAAAAATAAATTAGTATAAAAATAACCAGAAAATTAACTCACCTCGGGAAAGAAACTTTATTTCATTGTTGCACCACACCACCCTTTTTTGTCTTTTTGAAAATTATAAATAAACCATTCATGATAAAACCTTTTAAATATAAAAAAGTTCTTGGAGTTTTCTAAATTTTTAAATCAAAATTCTCACAAATTTAGTTTTACTTTCTATTGTATTTTTCATTTCAGTTCATCTTGACAATGGTGGCCTACTTGCCACTGAAACATAGATAAGTTTTTTTTTTTTTTTTTTAGAGTTTTTTATCTTTTTTCTATTTCAGTTCATAGGAGTCAATAAGACTGAGCACACACCTCAGGACCAGAACCCAAATGGTCCCATTCTTTAGAAACTGTCTAGGCGAGTAACCCAACGAGAACTTATTGAAATAATTATATATGCGTTAATTAAATTCTGTATATTTTTTTATATAACATTTATTAAACTACAATTTAAAAAAAAATCCTCAAAATCAAATAACTGGTTGGTGAGTAAGCCAACTTTAAAATTGGAGCCACCTTGTAGTGGCCATTTTTATGAGAAAATGAGTATTTAAACACAATGCAAACTTACATGCACTAGAGGATATTCATTGTGAATATCTCGGTGTTCCCATCCGCCATAATGAACGCAATCCTTGGGCATGGTTACTTCCGGTCCGTTGAAAACGGAAGGTTCGTTCATGTCGTTCCAAATGTTTACGTCGTGGGTTGTGCCTTTGAACGTTTCCAGGCTATAGAGTCGCTTGTAGTAATCCATCGTAGCTGGGTTGTAGAAGTCGAGGTATGAGGATGAACCAGGCCAACACCAACCTTAAAAAATATATGAATTGCTGGGTTGGACTGCTCTAGCATATCAAAAGAGTATGGCATTGGCATTTTAATAAAATTACTCATAATTTAATTATTGATTTCTTTATTTATCATATACGGGCATATCAGTGTGTTTTTTGTCATGTAATAGAGAACCTGCGTGACCTTGCTGATTATGCACTAGCGCTCATGGTGTCAAAATTTGGCATTTAGTATATGAGAGAAATTGAATTTTATACTGATTGCTGTAGTAATTATAAATTAATTATTAAAATAAAAAATGTCAAACACTGTAATTATAAAAAATGGGTTTCAAAAAATAAATGTCCCTGATTTACGGGTACCTAGGCTAAAGAAATAGTAAAATTAATATCAAATTAAATATACAGTGTGTACATAATGTATGGAACAAATTCATTATTTGCTTAAGCAGAAAAAAATTAAAAAATTTATTGAACACGAAAATAATAATTTTAAAAAGCGCATTTTTAACATAAATATACAGGGTGACTCATGTAGTACATATGACGTCATCGACGATTTTTTATAATGGGGACCCCAATATTTTATTGCAGATTTATATTCTCCAAGAGCTATTTTTAAAAACATAAAACACTTAAGGTTTTAAATGGCAGTTTCCTGGTTGCAGGATGGTAAAAATTGTATACAGATTGAAAATTTCCTTAAACACGTAAGTAATAATTTTGTATTGAGCATTTTTTTAGATAAAATAAGATTATACAAGCTGCCTCGTGTAGTAGATAGAATAGAATAGAATAGAATAGAATAAATCTTTATTGTGTTAACCAAAGGTTTTACATACGTCAATTGCATAAAAATAAGTTTAATTAAACAGATTAGAGTAATAATATAAACCAACAATTTGCATAGAAAACATAGTGTTTCCGAAATAATATACTAAAGATAATGATAATAGTAACAATAACACACTTTAAACCAACATGACAATTACATAATAAAATAGTAATTAAATGTTTAGTAATTAAATGTTTAGTGGTGTTGTCATGTATTCCTCAACGCTATAAAATCGTGTTGTATCAAATTCTGTTTGGTAGTGAATTCAAATTTTTTCATAGGCAGGTTTCTTGTTTCTGGATTAAGTTTATTATATAGTTTAACATTAAGAGAATTGTTCATTGACCTTTGATTAAACCTCTGCAATCGCAGGTGATCTGCACTTCTATTTTTATAATTATGCACATCTGAATTCTGCTCAAGTATATGTCTTTTCTTGTGAATCTCAAGTAGGCTTTGAAAAATATAGATGCAGGGGACCGTCAGTAGTTTTAGACGAATGAATAATGGTCGACAATGATCTCAAAACCCACCTTAGCCAATATCGAACAGCTTTCTTTTGTAAGATAAACACTCTAAGTGCTTGGCTACTGTTTCCCCATAGGAGAGTTCCATAGGATATGTGGGAATAAAAAAAAGCAAAGTATAAACTCATCAGACAGGCGGTGCTTACAAACCTTCCCAGCCTCCTCAGAAGAAAAAGAGACGACGAAAGCCTGCGGCACCGATCAACATGTCCCCGCCATGTAAGGCCATCATCCAATGTTATGCCCAATAACCTGACACAGTCACCGAAGTGGACCTTGGATTGCTTGAAATGAAAATTCTTTGGGTTTTCCTGTTCATACTTAACTTATTTAAATCAAACCAACCCTTCGTCTTTTTTCTCAAGAGAAGACATGCTATTCTGAGCGTCTGGGCATCGCCAGCTGACGCAATCAAACTTGTATCGTCAGCATACAGCAGACATCGATGTGGCATAAGATAATAGTACAGATCGTTAATGTACAAGTTAAACAGGATGGGTCCTAAGATTGATCCCTGTGGTACTCCATACTTCACCCTTGTAATAGTAGAACATCATTCTCCTGTTCGACATACTGAGTCCGGTTTGAGAGATATGATCCAAAGAGATCAAAGCACAACACCCTAATACCGTAGTAGCTTTCCATCTTGTTAAGCAGTCTCTCATGATCGACACAGTCGAAGGCCTTGCTGAGGTCACACAGTGTCACCCCGAAGTTTTCCCTCCTCAAAGCCCCCAACCGCATTACTAATCACTTCAGAAACGGCCTGAATGGTAGATTTGCCAGTTGTGAAACCATACTGACCGGGGTTAATAATTTTGTGCTTACTCAAATATTTTGCAAGTCTGAGCTTAAAATAATTTCAAATATTTTTTCCAAAGATCGGTATTATAGAAATGGGACGATGATTTGCTGGATCTTCCCTTTCACCCTTTTTAAAAATGGGGATCACTTTACTAACCTTAAATTTATCTGGAAAACACCTTGTTCAATACATAAGTTAAACAGAAAAGTTAGTGGCATTATCAAAAAATAGGCAGTTTTTTAATTATCTTACTATTAAGACCTAAATGTCGGTTTATATTGGAATGTTTTAAATCATTTATTGCCTCAGAGACCTCCATTGGTGTTACCTCGAGAAAAAGGAACTTTGACAGGTGGGCATATTAATGGTAGGCGTGGACTGATCCATTAGGGAAGATCTTTTATCAAGTCTTCTGCCACAGAGACAAAGTATTCATTAAATCTGTCAGATCTGATATGTCCGCTCACCATAGCATTATTTTTATTGGTTTCATAATTAATTAATTTCCAAGTATCTTTTACTTTATTATTAGAGTTTTGAATAAAATTACCCATGCCTTTCTTTTGTTTGCTCTATGACTCTTGCGTAATTCTTTTTCATGGCTCGATAAGCACTCAAGGAGGATTCATCTTTAAAATGATCGGCAACAGTTTTCACCGCACTTAATGTATTTCTCATTTCATAAAGTTCTTGGGTAAACCAAGTAACAGGATTCTTTTTTACCACAATATATTTTCTTTAGAGGAAAGTGGAAGGTGACCAGATCTTTATATATATTTATAAAGTTCAGATAACCAATCAATAGAATCTTGACTATGAAACTCTGCCCAATTAATTTCATAAAGGGCTTCACACATTTCTTCAAGGCCATGTTCAGTAATAAATCTTCTGTAGCTAAATTTACCCTTTGTATCCAGAGAATTTTGAAAGCTAAACCTGATACCATGAGTGATATGATGTCATCGACGATTTTTTTAAATTGAAATCCCCATATTTTATTGCAGATTTATAACCTCGAAGAAGAGCTGATTTTAAAAATAAAAAATTGCTATAACTTTAATTGACACTTTTCTAGATACAGGGTCTTAATTTTTTTTTTTGCTTTTTTTCTTAATTTTGTGTAAATGGGGACTTGAAAACGCTTTTTAATATCTGTCTTGTAACTATGGAAATGCTTGTTATGCTGACAAAATAAAATTTGTCAGGTATTTGAGTAATATTATTAAATTACTTAGGCATTTATCTACTTCACAAAGGATAGAAATTATTATGTACACAATGCTTTAACACCCTGTAACTACAAAATTGGCGCCTAACACCATAAGTTTTTAAATTCGGCTCTTCTTGGAGATTATAAATCTGCACTAAAATATGGCGGTTTCTGTTTTACAAATCACTGATCACAAAATGGATAATTTAAAATTATTATTTACGTTTCCAGGAACTTATCAATTTTTTTTTGCTTAAGCAAATAATGAATTTGTTCCATACATTATATACACACTCTATATTTATTGCCAACGCATATACACTTACTTAAGATGATTCACTGCTTTTATCAACTTTTATCGACATTCCTTTAAATGAGGTTTTAATGGAAACGAATAAAATTTTACATTTGACTCAGTTATACTGTATTATGACAACACAACACAACAACTGGTGTTACCAGATCTTGACTTGTTTTTAAAGTTTTTTCCACTCATAATCACTTAATTAAAACCTTATTAATATTTGTTTCAATAAGTTATTGTAATATATTTATGTATTAAATTTGTTAAAATTACAAAGAAATAATTTATAAAAAATTACATGATTCTTATGTTTAAATTTTTTATCCAATCTTAATTTTGGCAATTTTTTTTGCAAATTTATGTTTAGTTTAATTTCCCCCAAATTTAAAAATTTTTTCCCCTAATTAATTAAAACCCCCAAAAACCCACTAATACTTCCTCTTTTTTTAAAAAAATTTTTAAGTCTTCCAAAAAAATGTTTTTTTTTTTAATGTAATACTCCAAACCCTTGGTATATGATTTTTTCAATTTTGGTTGGGGGAAAAGGGTTTTTTTTTAACCCCTATTTATATTGCCCATGACGTCCGGGGAAAAATTTCCTGAAATTCCCAGGGTACCTTTTTTTTTTCAATTTTTAACGGGGGTTGGAAAAACTTTCCTTTTTTTTTATTTTTTTTTAAAATCCAAAAAATTTTTTTTATACCGGGAAACCATGCCCCTTTTTAAAATATGTAAATCCTGGGTTTGGCCCCCTAACAATTGGTTTGTTGAAAAGTCACCGGGGGTTTTAACCGTAAAATTAGGTGAAAAAAACGTTTTTTTATTGAATTCTCAAATTTTGGGGTTTTTCCAAAACCCTTTATTTTGGGGGAAAAATACTTAATTTTAAAAAAAATAAAAAAAAAGTGGGGAAAAAAGTTTTCCCTGAAAACAAAATTTTCCCCCCTGAGGCCTTTAAATTCAGTTTATTAAAAACCCAAGGTACAATGAAATTGAAAATTTTGATTAGGTTTCTTTTTTTCGAAAAAATACCCATTCTTTTGGGGGCCGTCAGGGAAAAAAACTTTGGGGAGAAAAATTTTTCCCTTTTCAACCCCCAAAAAGGGGGTTTTTTTTTTAACCCCCAATTACGGGGGCGGGGGCCGCGACTTTAATTAAAAAAAATTGGAAAAAATAAAAGATAAAGCAAAAACTGTTTTAACGGGCTTTCAAAAAAAAAAGAAGAGGTCTTTCTTGAAAAAAAAAATTATTCCCGAATTCGTTTTTTCCCACCGTTTTTCCCGTAAAATTTTTTTAAGGAAATCCCCCAAATCTTTTTGGTTTTAGAAATTCTTTTTAATTTAAAATTTTTTTTTTTAGTTAATTTTTCCCAAAAAAAAAAGGTTCCCAATAAAATTTTTAAAAGTTCAAAAAATAATTTAAAAATAAAAAATAATAAAAAAAAATTTTAAAAATTTATTGGTGCTTAACTCAAATTTTTTGTATTAAATAAAAACAGAATGTAAAAAAATAACAAACTAAAAATTAAGAAAAATGGCTTTAAAAGACAAAAAAAAACGTTAAAACATTACAAAAAGTAAAAACAACATAACTACATTTCAGCGTAACAAACAAAATGTTAAAAACGGTAATCCAAAAATTTTTGTAATCGTAGAGCCTGACTGATAAGGAAATCTTTTATTTTTTCTTATGCCTGCTTGGCAGATTTTTATGTAAACAGGAAGTTTTATTATAAAATTTGATGGCCAGATATCCCATACCATCCTGACACTTCTTAGACGCCAAAGAGCCGGCACCAAACTCTGCAAATTGCGCGTATTGTAGGAGTGTACTTCTTCATGTCAAGTGTATTCTTCGAGATGCTGTTTGAGGAATATAAGATTTTCCAGTATAAAAAGTGATGGCAGAGTTAATACCTTAAGGTTTACAAAAGCACCCCTACAATCAGCCTTATATGGCAAGCCAGCAACAATCCGAACAGCTCTCCTCTGCATGCGGAAAACCCCCGCAGCACCGGAGCTATGCCCCCACACAATAATGGCGTAACCCATTAAGGAGTGAAACAGTGAAAAATAGGCCTGCCTCAAAACATCCTGAGTCACACAATCCGCAAGGAACGCCCCTTGAGGCCAACCGTTTGCAGCAATAATCGGTGTGTGCATCCCAGCGAAGCCCTGAATCGAGGTATACATCAAGGAACTTGACGTTTGCCTCAGTTAAATGTTTCGGCATGTCACGCAACGAAAAAACTAAGGATTACGTCTTTGTGGCATTAAGATATAGCTTGTTACATGTAAACCAGGATTCGGCCCTCAAAAGAGCCTCACGCGAACACTCCAGGGCCTCAGTACAATCCCTTCTGGCGCAGGAATATTATGCATTGTTCCTTGTACCAGAACACACCCTTGCGCCTCTACTAGCTAAAAATCGATAACATTGGCAACATCGTTCGATAATTTCTTCAATGGTCTGTCTCTGTGGCTTATGTCATCACTGCTACTGGCGTCGCCGTCTGTTTGGGATTCCCGACCACAATATTTTGATGTCTCCACACGCCGACATTTGAAAATTGAACAGTCCCACGAGAATATAGCATATTTTTTACCAGGTGGAAAGAAAAGAATACTTTTAAATGGTATTTAAAAAAATGTACGGTAATTTGGCGAAAAATACGGTAATTTTGGATTGTCGGTACGGTAAGTCGACTGGGAAAGGATGGCAAACACTGATACCACCTGACATTTTGTTTCAAACAAATGCAGACATTACCAAATTTTAAAAATAGAATAGTTATTTTCTTATGTACCTATACATTTAGAAGTATTTACCTATAAGGATCTGAACCTCCAGGACCAGTAGTTCTGAGGGACAGACGATCACCATGCTCTGGTAATCCATAAACTCTTTGAGCACCAGGAAACGTAAATTCCGCAGCTAAAAACGAATAAAAACATATTTATAAGCAAATTACAAAAAAATTACACATCTATAACAACTGTAAGAGCATTCAGTAAATATCACACTATGACAAGACAAAAATAATAAATTATAACTCTGAGCGCCAGGAAAATTAAATTTCGCAGCTAAAAACGAATAAAAGTATATTTATAAGAATAAAATTACAAAAATATTATTACACATTTATAACAACTGCAATAGTATTCAATAAAAATCACACTATGACAAGACATAAAAAATTATCAATTTTAAATAATAAATAATACACCACAATTTTGTTTGCTTTGAATATAAGGAAAAAAACTTCCAAATGGATTCCAATTAAAGAAAAATAGTGAAAAAAATCATTGAGTTTTTTTTGTTAAACTTAGTCAAGGATTTACAAGGCCTTATACTATATACAAAGTACTGAAAAGAGCACAGCACAATACAAAAACAAGAATTTGAACTGAGACTACATACCTATGGCAGAAGGTCCCTTGGGTTTACTGTCATGATGGGACTTAAAGTTTTCTTCCCATGCACCTGGATCATCCTTAATTTGTACATCCGTCTCTCTAAAATATATTTTTTTTTAATTTAGTGATTCTTACAATTTACCTATCTCATTTAATTTACTGTAGTTAGTTTTGCAAGCGCTTATTTTAAAATCTGATTCTTTAGACTACCTTCTGGCGTCCAACAGTTTGTTGGTTTAAACTTTATGTAGACTTAAAGTTTGTGGGTAAATTTTACTCATTTTTAATTTAATATTAGTATTATAAGTATGACTTCGTCAAAGATATTTTTGTGTCCTATGATTTTTTTTTCTTTAATGGCAACAGGCTAATCAGCCATTCAGCCAGTCACAAAGTGTTACTTAAAAAAAAAGAAGTCTTGTATTTTATTTATTATAATTATTTATCATGCTAATAATAGAGGGTGAATGCAAGCTAAACCTATTACATATATGACAGGGACACACACTTCACGCCACTGGGGTCGATCAGGGCGACTTTTTTCTTTAAACAAACAAAGAAGGCCACTTAAAAAGGAAGAAACATTGGGATAAAAATTGGGTAAGACTAACCTACTGCCTACTATTAAAAAGCATCAATCCTACATCAAAGAAATTTATAATTTTAAGTTTATTCTGTTCAAAAACGAAATCAATGCATTATTTACCTTTGTACTCTCTAGGGCTAAAAGATTAAGGATGTTAAAGGGACAAACAGCTTTACACTTTTTAATTAAAACATTATACAGGTTGTTGGTCTTAACTGTATATTTATTACAATGAAAAAATATATGATCTAGGTCACACTTAACATTACAAGTATCACATTGATCTGAAGGTAATATTTTAATTTTATACAGATGAGCAGGATAACAAGCATGTCCAAGTTTCATGCGTATAATTGTTGTTACATATATTCTAAGGACAGTCAGATTTTTATGCCAGTAATTATGTGGAATTTCAGTTACAAGCTGAGTATATCTTGTGGGTTTATTTTTGCAATATTCTTTCCATCTGATATTCCATTTATTGGTAAGATTTGTTTTTGCAGTATTATATCCGTCATTTAAGCTGAGAGAATAATTAGCTGCTGTACCATTAATAATACTATCCTTTGCTATTAAATCTACTAGCTCATTATACTTCAGTCCAGTGTGTGCTTTAACCCATATGAAAAAGACTTGTTTGCTACGCAATGTTATTCGGCGCAGCAATTTTTTTATTTCCCATAATATTGGGTTGTCTTTATAGTTCCAGGACTTATTGTTCTGTAAGGCTTTAAGCACAGACATAGAGTCAGACAGTATTACAAAGTGGTGATGACTAGAGTCCACTATAAATTTGAGAGCTTCGCAAATTGCTATGGCTTCACATGTAAAAATGCTAAGGATATTGTCTATTTTAAATTTAAGTATGATATTAAGTTTTGTGATATATACTCCAGCTCCACTACCATCTTCATTTTTTGAGGCATCTGTATATATATGAATAAAATCATTAAATTGAGATATTTCGGATTTCAAAATTGCGGCATTCAGTGCATTGTTGTCGGTAAATGGTGGAAATTTAACACTGATGTCTTGAAAAGAGCTATGGTACTCATAATCGGTGGAGTTAAAAGGTTCGACCAGATTAAGGATGTCATTAAAATTTCGAAAAGCTTCGCAGAGAAGAGGTGAATTTTTATGTTGCCAATATTTGTTATTTAGATCATATGTATTTAATCTTGATATATTAGTAAGTAATTCGGTTTTTAAAAAGGCTTGTTTAAGTAAAAACTTAATGCTTAATGCCTCCCTGTGTAAACACAGAGGAGGTTCTAAAGCTTCAACTAAGAGAGCTTTGCTTTTTATAAGATCGAGTTTTGTTAAATAGGTTTTACAAGTAGAGCCATATAGAAAGCTGCCATAATCAATTAATAATTGGTAATTGTCTTGAAAGTTGCATCCTCTCGAATTTTGACTAAATATACGGGGAAACTTCGGGGCGCTGATTTCGAATCTGAAAAAATATTTTTTCGGCACCGTTTCGTTTTCGAGATATTCATTATCAAAGTTGACAATCAAACTAACCTCATTTTCATTATATTCTCCCTTATTTTTGTACACAATTCTTGATTTTTACACTAACCTGGCACATAATATTTTATAAACACCTTTTAAAACCTTGTATTTTTATTTATTTTACACCTTTTTCATTAAATTGCTAACTTTCAAGTTCAAAGGCAGCAGCCATATTTGCTTATAAAATCCCTAGTGCATACATGGTTGCGGCCACGTTGTGGCGTGTGAAAGGGAAGGTTTGCAATTAAATGGAAAAAACGTGTAAAATAAATATAAAAACAAGTTTTTAAAAGTGTTTTAAAATTTTGTGCAATATGTAAAAATCAAATATATCAAAAAGAAGGAATAGTGTAAATAAGGTTAGTTTAATTCTCAACTTTGATGATGAATATCTTGAAAACAAAACGTTGCCGAAAAAATATTTGTTCAGATTCGTAATCAGTGCCCTAATAAAACACCCAATATCAAATTTAGTCAAAATTGGAGAAGAGGCAACTTTCGAGACAATTACCATTTTTTTTCATATTAATTAAAATTACTGACCTACATCATACTGATGTATTATATTATTATTATAAAGTTGCACATTTTTGGTCTTCCCCATATAGTTCATTGGCACCTTCAAAAATAGTTCTTTTTTGTGCATTAACATTAACTAAAATACCAGTAAACAAAAACTGATATTAGTTTATAAGTAAAGTGTATTCATTTTTATTATCAAAACCACAGCAAAAATTTCAAAACTACATCAGCCTAGGTGCCTTAGTCTATGGCTGCCTATTATTTTAAATAACAAAAAGGGTGTAAAATCTATAAGGATTGCAGAACTTACCCTTCAGCAGGTTTGTTTCTATAATGCTCAAAAGCAAATAATCCTTTACCATTAACGACACTCACTAGCACTCCATTTTGATAAAATTCCAATTTAAGTGGTTTGGCAGTTATCACTACTTTGTTATCTCCAGATTTCACAGCCACTGTGTCTTGGTTTCTCTCTAATATTTCTAATCTATAATATCAAGTATGACATTTTTTTTTACATTTTTTGATTATTTAGACCTATTTTTAGTTTTTAATTTAATTTAGTCTTTAAGATTCATTTATAAAAGTAAAAGTATTAAATAAATAAAAATTAATTTGAAAATTATATAGAAATAAAATATTTTTACATGTACATATGTAAATTTACCTTGCAACTTGGGGCTCCCCATTTAGTGCAAACTGGGGCTTATACCGTGAATGTAAACCATTGACTTCATCCACAGTTACTCTAAATATATTTCCTGCGATTGCTGTCAAAACCAGCTTTAAGTTGGCTGCAGGAACTTGTGTATTAAGTAATGTTGCTTCGATTGTGTTGTCAGTTACTTGTAGAGATGACAAGTCTAAATGGTATGGGCTTTCTCCTGGTTCATATTTTCTTAAACGCCTAAAATAATAAATACATTTTAGAAAAATTACATATTCGTTAAACCCTACTGGTTTAAATGAGTATTGTCTGTTTAAACCTGATATCATAAATACAGAGACTTACCTACAAAAACTGCTTTGTTCACATGATTTAAAATTATTCCTGTCCACAGCCAAAATAGTCCCCACTAGGAACAATCCCAGTAAAAATACTCTTAAAAAGGAAAAAAGTTCTCATTTCAGTTAAATAACTTTAATTTTGGTTAGGTACTAAAATTTTGATAAGGATACAATAAAAACTTTCTCTATGATGTTTTATTAATTGGTTTATTTATGGCTTAATCTACAAAATCTGTTCGAGTCCCTTTTTTGCCCCAGCAGACACCCGACGTTATCTCTTGCTTAAAATTTGATTCAATTGGTAGAAGCTCCAGGCACTTAATTTTTTATAAGGGGGTCGCAGATTTAACAAGGCATAACTATCAGGTGTCCGACTTGAACAAAAATCATATTAAAATACAATATTTTTAAGAGCTAACGAACGCTATTACAAGCTAAATTTCTAGAGGATATACCGGCAATTACATTAGAAACTAAATAATAAAATCATCAACCAATTACTGTTTTTAGGCCACAGAAAAAATTGCTGTAAAAGACCTTTATTTTTTGAATAATTTACGACATTTTTTACAATAATATCTAGAAAAAAATATACTTACTGCCTCGCCATGTTGGCACAAGCAGAGCACTACACACAAAATATTTTTTTGGCCTTTTCCTAACCTTAAAACTATGAAATAATGGCAACTGAGACCTTGGACTGACGTGTCTTTTTGGTTGGACTTCGGCATTACTCCGGTACAAGTTCGATCGACGTCGACATTCCTATCTTTAAAATTAGGAATCTGTAATTACAGCCTACTGTTTGTGCCAACTTTCAATGTCACTGTCACAATTTAAGGTTATGTCTATAAACTAAGTCAGTTTAAACTTTCCTAATTTTTAGTAAATTTAAGGGGTGGTTTTAATAAAAATTGCCCCATTGCAGCCCCAATTCACATATCTTAGACACAAACTTCACGACAAGTTTAAATTTTGCCAAAATGACTCAAGTCAGCCTGAGGGCCACCCTAGGAATAACTTTTGTTGCTCTTCTTGCTACAGTAACGATAGTTTTGGGGCTTTACCATGTTTTAACGAACAGAGGTGAAAGGGTCAGCGTCGGTTGGTTCTTAGAGAACACATCACCCCATATGTGGGCTGCCTTAGGCATTGGATTGTCGGTGTCTTTGAGTGTCGTAGGTGCAGCGATAGGTATTCACACAGTTGGTGTTAGTATTATTGGTGGAGGTAAGTCTATTTTAAACTAAGAGTCTAGATTTGTTTATAATATTAATATTAGAACCTTACTATATATTCATTAATTACATTTTTTTCCAATTTTAGGTGTAAAAGCACCTAGGATAAAGACAAAAAATCTTATCTCTGTGATTTTCTGTGAGGCAGTTGCTATTTATGGTCTCATTACAGCCATAGTGTTGTCTGGTTATTTGGACAATTTTACATGGTCAAAAGTGGTTGCGGATCCAAATTTGAAATCCCAGAATTGGTTAGCTGGGTATCTTATGTTTGGTGCTGGGCTATCAGTAGGTAAGTAAAAAATGGTTTACTTAATTCACAAAACTGAGAAATATGAAAGATAGAATAAGCACTAATGCATTGTCCTACAAGTTCAGTGGAAGAGTTATAGATTTTGTATTGACCAAATTTCCCAATTTAAGTGATCAGATATTATTGTTGATATATTGCCAATGGGACTGCTCTTTTTGTTTTGTCTTTAGTCTAATTAAACATTAATAACAGTAACTTTTTTCATTAAAATATAGCTCAAAAAACATTTTTTTTTATTTGATCAAAAAAATTAGATTGTTGTCACTTTGTTTCAGGAACGGTGAACCTACTTTGTGGAGTCTGCGTGGGGATTGTTGGTAGCGGCGGTGCTTTGGCAGATGCAGCGAATTCCGCATTATTTGTAAAAATTTTAATTATAGAAATTTTTGGCAGTGCTATAGGCCTGTTTGGGTTGATCGTAGGGATTTTTATGGTCGCTAAAGTCCAAATGGGTAATAAGATTCATTAGACAAAATATGTATTCAGTTTAAAAGAAAAAATATCAGGTTTCTATAGCTATTCTTTTAGAAACAGAAAGTATGGTTTAAAAAATATCTAGTGTTTTGACATAAAAATATTTATATTAACATTATTATGGGCAATAGATGGATGGTGTCAAGTAAGTTTGGTTCATAGACAATTAAACATAGGTGACTAAATTTTAATTCATTAAAAAAATATAAGGTTTTTTTCAAAAATAACCTTATGAAGATACTTTTCACACCACTTGTCTCCATTTTTGTTGTCTATAAATATGTTAATGTGTAGTGTATATGTATATTCCTGTTAGTATTTAAGGTAAACAGGCAAGATATCCTTGCTGTGCCATTGTATAAATAAGCATTTTAAAGGCATTTAAAAATGTATGTAGGAATTATGTAAAATATTGTATTGCTTGTTTTAATAGGAACATGTATGACAGACATACAACTTGCCATAAGACTATTCCTATAAGCTTTTATTGTCTTTTTGCAAATTTTAAACTTTTTTCATTTTGCATAGAATAATTTTAACAAAATTGCATTTAGCAAAGACTGGTGTGTTCCTTCTACCAGAGATTTGATAAAAGTAATTTGACAAAATTCTATCAAATTTTACATTAAAAGCGACTATGGATGACTTATTAATTATGCTCTTCGCAAGGCATTTTTTAGATTCCCTTCGTAATGACACTGTTTACTGATTTTTTGTGGTTAAAATTGTTGCTTAAATTGGTCTTTACTATTATACTTGTTGGGTTTCCTAAATTACAAAAAACATGTTTTTGCAACTCTGATGATCTAGGACACTTTTTCTAATCTGAACCAACAGACATCTTTACTTAGACATTTGCTTTTTAAAATAAAATAATTAAAAAATAATAAGTCTGAGAAATAATTTTTTAGTTACTTTAAAATTATTTCTATTTTACAAATGCAAAGGAGCTCTACTTGCTCAGTTTTAGTAAAAATAAAATTCAATATTAGGCAACAATGGCGAAGGTGGAATTAAACAGCAGTTTTAATTGCAACATCGCAGACATTATTCTAGCCAAATCGAAAAAGAATTATAAAATTGCAAAAAGCGGATTTTTTTTTAATGTGTTCATGCTTTTTTGGATAAGTATAATAAAATGTATGTGCTTCTTAGTATATATCACCAGACATTTGCCATAACAAAATAGACTAGACCATAGAATCTCCTTATTAGGTATATATTTTTTTTACTTTACTTTTGCGAGACTGATATGTTTTATTTTTTTATGTTCGTTTTTATTTACTAAACAACAAATAGACTTTTTTTCTAGTCACTTTCAATGATCTGAAATTCTAACAAAATTTTAGTGTTTAGAAAATACTAACATATATATCGACTATGTACCACCAAAACCTTCTGTCTGCAGAATCTAAAATGTTCAGTTCTAGTCACTTTCAATGATCTGAAATTCTGACAAAATTTTAGTGTTTAAAAAATACTAACACATAATATATTGACTATTTACCACCAACATCTATGTTCTATCTGCAAAATCTAAATCATTCAGTTTTAGTCACTTTCAATGATCTGAAATTCTGACAAAATTTTAGTGTTTAAAAAATATCGGCTATTTACAACCAACGTCTACTTCCTATCTGCAGAATCTAAAATGTTCAGTTCTAGTCACTTTCAATGATCTGAAATTCTGACAAAATTTTAGTGTTTAAAAAATACTAACACATAATATATTGACTATTTACCACCAACATCTATGTTCTATCTGCAAAATCTAAATCATTCAGTTTTAGTCACTTTCAATGATCTAAAATTCTGACAAAATTTTAGTGTTTAAAAAATATCGGCTATTTACAACCAACGTCTACTTCCTATCTGCAGAATCTAAAATGTTGAGTTTAAGTCCCTTTCAATGATCTGAAATTCTGACAAACTTTTAGTGTTTAGAAAATACCAAAATATATATCGACTATTTGCCACCAAAACCTTCTGACTACAGAATTTAAAATGTTCAGTTTTAGTCAGTTATGAACTAAAATTCTGACAAAATTTTAGAGTTTAAAAAGTATCGACTATTTACAACCAATATCTACTTTCTATCTGCAGAAGCCAAAATGTTCAGTTCTAGTCACTTTCAATGATCTAAAATTCTGACAAAATGTTTATGTTTGGATAATACTACCATATTTATCGACTATTACCAATATCTACCTTCTACCTGCAGAATCTAAATGTTGAAGAAATACAAAAATATACTTAAAAAAACTAAAGATATACTGGTAAATGGGGATACAACATTGTTAAATATCTTTGTATATATTAATTTTAATACAGCTTTTATAACATTTAATAGAATTTGATTTTTTTTAAGGATGCGCCTTTTTTAAGGCAGGAGGTCCTGGTTATAAACAGACGATATGCGCATTAGCAGGAGCTTTTGAAATTTTAGTGTACTAGTTTAGTTTTTGTACTTGGGCCTAGAACAATAACTTTTATAGCAAAATACTGAGTAGGCTTATTGAAAAGTCTCGATAAATTAGTTTTAACTTTAGAAAAATATTACTGAGTGATGAGTTTTCTTTTTTAAAGATGCAAGCTGTAATCATAAGGCTTTTGGAACCAAAAATATACTTTTTTTAGCTTATTATTATAGAGAGGCTCAATTTTGTTTAAGAACTTGAATTCACTATTTTCCAATATTGCACAAGATTGTCAGATTGTTTAAGAAAATTTACACAATTTTTTGGTAGAAAAACCAGTGAGTAACACAACCACAATCCTGAAGAAAAAACCTTTATTATACATTAGTTTACTAAGTAATAATTACATCCATTATTTGCTAGTGAATAATGGTTTCATTATTTATTGGCCCATTTTTCTTTTAAATTAAACAAAAAATTAAACACCTCCCACTTATATAATGGCAGTTATTCACGAATAATATACTAGTGGAAAACTGTTATACAGTGGATAGATTTGGATATGTATGGAAAAAAATTATGCAGCAACTTATATTAAAAATGAATTTATCTTAAGTCAACCGTTAAAAAAATATGTCTTCAATTTTGTGCCTGTATAATCATTCTTTTTTTTATGAAACAATCCTCTAATTGTCCACGAAATTTATTGTAAAATAACCATTTTTTGTTTAAATAACATTCCTAAAAGTATTTTTTTGTCGATCATACAATAATTTTACCATTTCTTCTTCTTTTTGGGGAAAAAGTAGTAACTCTCTTCCAGAGACATAATTGTCCCTAAATTATTTAAATTGTCTTAAATAAATCGTCGAATTTGTGAGATAAAAATTAAAGAGCGCATTTGGCTCTAAAATTATACAGTGACTGCCAAAATGATGGACTCATATCGATTTTTTTTAATTTTTGCAACTATTAATTTTTTTTTGGAATCGCCTCTTTACTCAGTAACCTAAAAATTTATGTTATATTTAGCTTATGGGCACAGGTTGGGGAAATAATTATAAAAAATAAAATATTACAAAGTTGAGTTAGTTGGCATGATATCTAAAAAAGTTATGTGATTTTTTTAATATAATTCCAAGTCGATTTAAAAACTTTGAAATAGAAATTTAAAAAAATAATAAAAAATATACATATATTTTGGGAAAAAACTTTCAGTTGAATTGCAAATCTCAACCTTTTGCTTAATAATAAGTTTGCTAACTAGAAAGTGAGCAACCAATTTGATAAATTATAACTTTTGTATGTTTGAAAAAATTAAGCAAAGGGAATTGCAAAAAAATGGTTTATTAATACTTTCTAGAATAAAACATTTTTCCGTATGTGTAAAACTTTCTGACAGTCACTGTATACATCACTGCATTTTAGACTTGTTAATAGTTTTCTTTAGATATAATTCGTATACATAAGGTATGTACTGTCGATGTAACTGCTCTCTTAACTGTTAACAAATATAATGTAATTCTCCAACTTAGAAAAATAAACTATGTCGTGTTAAAAACTTGTTTTTTATTTATATTTTAAAAGAAAAGAACAAACATATTACAAATGTACAAAATTTTTAAACTAAATCTAAAAAATGAACTTTATTTTTATGGCAAAGAAACAAACTATTATAATATAATAAAAATGCTTAAAATAAACACATACAAAAATGTATGGCTGGATATTTTAGGTATTTTTAACTAAACTACCGAATTTAACTTCACTTAGACAGGAAAAGAACACAAATCTCACTTAAAAGATTTTAGTATTAGTAATTAAGTTAAATCCTAACAGAAATAATTAAAATATATGAGGCTAAATATTTTTATATATATTTTTTTATTATATTACGGCTTTAATTTTATTTTGGTTATATTACGGCTTTAATTTCGTCGTAGAACACAAGCACTAGCGCCGCACCAAATCCTCGAAAAATGTTAGATAGTGCTCCTTTGTAAAAAGCCAATGGACCTATAAAAAACATATGAATTAGGGTTTTTAATTTTGCCATTTCGGAATGTAGATTAAAAAATTCATATAAAAATAGGTTTGACCGTTGTCAAAAGTTAAACACTTTGGTGCACATGGTAAATAATTATTATGTTATTAAAGAAGGCACTACATAGTTTACAAAACATAACATTTATTACACTGCAAAGTAAAAAACAAGTTTCATAACATGAAATGTTAAAAAATACCGCCATTTTCACGAATACAAGCGTGATATCTGTTTAATGAACGGTAGACTTCTTTGAAATTTGTTCTAGCATTCTTGCTTCTGCATAAACTAACTGCTTCACATGGCCCCAAAGATAAAAATCTAGGGGGTTAAGGTCGGGTGACCTTGACGGCCAATGAACAGGACCATTTCTATCTATCCACCTTTCATTAAAGTTATTATTCAACCATGCAACAACATTTCTTCCAACATGCGGTGGTGCACCGTCGTGCTGGTACCAAATTCTGTTTTGTAAGTCGAGGCACATCATCCAGCATATTTTCAACCTGATTTTCCAAAAACTTAAAGTGCGAGTTAGCATTCAACCTTGAGGCAAAATTCGGAAGTGTAACAGTGTTGCGTTAAATACTCCACACCAACAGTTAATGGAAAATCTTTTCTGAAAGCTGCAAACTCTCGTAGCGTGCGGAATCAAGTGACCAGATGTGGTTGTTACAAAAATTGTTGATCTCATTCCTAGTGAAAATCGATTCGTCCGACTACAAGGGCTTCCAAATAAAGTTAGGATTTTCATTTTGTTGCTCTAATGGCTTCTGACAAAAAAGCAGACCCTGTTCTGGGTCTCCCGTTGCAAGTTTTGAACGCTCTGCGGGTGGTACGGATGGAGGACTTCTCTGTTTATCGTTTTCCAAGCAAAATATTGAGTAAAACCCAAACGTGCTGCAATACGTCGAATAGTAATTTTTACCGATTCCACATTCACGAAGTCTTTGAAATGTGTCCGAAAAAACTCGCCTGGAAGGTAGCCGTCTGTTTGGAAATCTCCGCTGAAACTCGCGTCAAGCAGCTAGAGCGTTTCCATCGCAAAACCCATACATATAAACAATATCATCGTTTTCTTCGTTAGTGAACTCCAATTTCTTGTGATTTTTCCAATAACAGATTGACAAATGTATAACTTTTGACAAAGGTCATACAAAAAAATTCTAGAAATTCGGTTATTTTATTATAACTCGAAAAATATTGCATTTAAATGAAAATATTATATTACAATTAAAGGTCTTGTAAAAATACATAGTTTATGTCCTATAAAGTTTTGTGCATCGTTAATAGTTTTTAAGATATTGACGCTTTACATTAAAAAAAATTGTTAATATTTGAAATTATGCCTTTTCTTGATCATTTGCTGTTTGACTTTCAATTTTTACTTCAGATTTGTGTTCATTGGAAAAAATACTCCAGAAAATCCCATACCCACACCCAGCACACACCACTTTTTTTGTGGGCCTGTGTAATCAATTAAACTTAATTTTATTTATATTTAAATTTTTTATCTTAAACCCTATTAGACGACATATCAATTAATAAATCTGAAGGCACTTTAGAAATTGAAAAGCCATATTGGTGTTAATGAATCCTCTAATTAAAATGGTATTGGCAAGAGATTAATTAATATAACTGAAACTAAAATTTTAGCTTTAGATTTATTAATTGATATGCCGATATAGCCTACTAATGTAAAGGGCTGTAAAATCAGTAAAACTCAGTTATCTTAGCAAAAAATTATCCGATCATGCTTTAGAACCTCTCATTAAATTAAGAATTAAAAAACCTATGTTTTGCAGTGACAGAAATGGATAAAAAAACTGTTTTGCAATAATTATCAATATTTCAAAAAATTGCTATTTTAAACGATTTTTTTGCATTTTTTCATAAACAAATGGACCAAATCAATTCTAGCCGGGCTTAAATTATTATAAATTATAGGCCTTTTTAATACCTAAAAAAAAACATTTTGAACGCATTCTTCTAAAATTAACAGTGGCGCTTGCAGAAGCGAAAAACACGTTTTTAGCACTTTTAACCCTCCACCCCCCACCCCTGCACTTTTTTTGAGTCTAAAACTATATAGTCATATTCAGGTAATCACCCTCTACAACTTTTAACACCTTTCAACCTGTTACAAATTAAAGTCATGAAAATTACCTACAGACTGGGCAATCTAGGAAATACTCAAAAAACAATGTACAGAAAAATTATACTTTATAACTAACGAAAAATAATAATAATAAATAAGACATACCTTCTGTCTTAGCAATTTTAACCCAACAATCCAGGGTGTTCTTGTATTCCATCTTTTCTTTTGCAAGGCCCGATTGCATCATCATACGACGTCGTACCGTATCTAGTGGATATGACACAAGTCCGGAAAAAGCTGTGACTGTCTACAACGTAAAAAAAATAATTAAAAATATATAACGTTTTTGGTGGCACTACGGGGCTGTTTAAACAGATGCCGTGAAGTGCAGTTGCCTGTTAACATTAACCAAAAGGAAAGCAGTGGTAAACATTTTTTTTTAGATCTTTTATTTAACAATTACAAGTGTTTGTAAGGTCGTTAAAATTTTCCTATTTTAGTATTTATTGTTCGTTAAATTGCGACACTATTTTTGGTATAGTGTTTATTTATTTTAAGTGTTTTATTCTTTTATTTTTTTCTTGGGACAATTCACGACGCTTCAATCCTAAGTACTGACGTGCTGTGGGCGTCTTAAGGTAAGTAAGAAGAAATGTATTAAGACGGGACTTAAAAATTAGAAGGTTTGGAGAGAAAAAAATATTTCTGTAGCTAGTAAGTTTCACAGCCTATACACGACTGGCAAGGCAAAAGCTTGTATGCCAATTTTAATGCAATAGCAGAGGCAATAGTATATTGGCACTGTGCGCGATGACAACTACATCTGACGGTTGCATTAAATATGCTTCAAATCCATGGGAGAGCTGTAAGATTACATATATAATATTTATTAATTTTTCGTAAATTAATACATATAAAGCTGGTCAGCACTCTAAAATTGAAGTGCAATATCAATAGTAAATAAACAACTTTAAAGCTTAGAAAGTAAGTATAAAAAGTGTGTTTTTAATGAAAAAAGTTTTTGGAGATTTGTAGAATCGAACCTTTGTGTTGCTTGTCAAATGTGATAGCTATTTAGCTACTGAGGCATCTCACTAAAAAAGCAAAGAAATCCCATTAATTTGCAGGCTATTTATGAATCAACTAACCTTTCAACTAAGACATTTTTATTACCTGACACGGGTAAGCCACGTCATTTAAGCCTTTATTTTTAGTCCCGGAAATGTATAAAATTTGTAGTTACTATTTTTGCCAGTATTCTTACATTCAACACTACACAACAACTACTATGCCCCATTTTTAATATTTCATCTAATTGAATCAAGCATGATTTAACGAAAAATTTGACCACAGCGAGCGCTGCAACCGATTCAGCTGTCCCCACCATATACTTCGCACCTTGCCAATAAGTATATTACATATGGTATGGCCCCAGATTGAAAAGAGAACAACAACAATGTCCCGTTTCACTTCCGATGACGGACAACGGCGATTCGTTAGCATATTGTTGGCTGAGGCATACAGGGGGATGCAGTACAAGCATCCAGCTATTTTCTGCATCACCTAAAGTGATACACTTCACTTTTTTGTGGGGCCAATTAACTAATTTACAGGTATCCACATAAGAGGCCTGTAAATATTCGACATTACTAACTCCATTACACCGGAGGTAGTGTCGAATGTTAGGACGGAGTACTTTATTCGGCTCAGGTATTGCGAAGCTCAGCAGGGCAATGTCTTTGAGCATTAATTAAAAAACCATATACTGTGCGAATGTAAAGCGTTGAATCACAAAAGACAGGCACTATTTGGGCAACCGAAAGTGGAATATTCAACCAACCAGTCTCGGGGTTTACAGACTTGTAGAAGGAACAAGACTAATGGGAGGATTGGTATAAAAGATAATGGGAGATCAGGCACAAAAAGCCCAAGAGGCTGCGCTGCCTCCGGTAGTGAATCAAGACAGCTCCCAGGAAGAAAAAGAAGAAAAAGAGAAGATATATTAAAATGAGAATGCCTTTGAGTTTATTTTTTAGAGTTATTATTATTATTAGAATTACTATTAATTTCATTAATTTTTAAGAATGTTTATGGGTTTATTTTTTTTTTAAATAGCAAATTTTATTTTATTTTCAGGCTTAAGTCTGATAAAAATTCAACAACCTTTTAATTACTAAAATGATAACAACCGCATAAAAACAAATTGAAAAATTTAAAAACGATTGATACTCTTAATGAGTCAGCGATAGCGAGCTGTTTGATTCGCCATTGTATTTCCTTTTGAGCTGAAATGATAAAATTCAACAACAAGACTTTTGATTGGACAAGATCAAAGTTTGCCAATTTTACTTCCAAAGCTTGATAGTTAATCACTACATTTTACTTCAAAAATTAGAACACTATGGAATGGGTGATCCACTACTTCCTGGATAAACAGTTATCTTCGTGGGCGTGTGCAGTATGTTAAATTTCAGAATTGTATTTCAGATAAAATACTGGTTCATTCTGGAGTTCCTCAAGGGTCTCACCTCGGGCCTGTCCTATTTTTGATGTTTCTTCATGATTTGCCTTCCATTTTTGATCATTGTTCCTACTTTTTTGGACGATTTGAAGATTTACAAAACCATTTCAAAGTCGATGACTGTCTACTCACAACATTGTAGATCTCAAATGGTGAGAATAACATGTCCTTGAATTATCTAAAGTAAGTAATATCATTTCCAGAAAAATCCCTAAATATCTATACACATCAATGATATCCCATATCTAGAGTTGCTCTGATAATGTCTTGGTGTAATTTTGATGAAGAACTTGATTATCACCAGTAGATAACATTATCCAAAGGCTTACAGGATGGAGGCTTGTATGGACATGTTGGGTTTAAATATCACTGCCCTGATGAATATATATTTTGCATTGGTTAGGAGTCATCTGGAATACTGTAGTATTGTCTGGAATCCCTATTATAACACCCATATAAAAAGAATTGAACGAGTACAGTCTAAATTCGTGAATTACTTGCTTTACAAGTTGAAATTGGACAAATCATTATTATCCTACCAAGAAAGACTAAATATCTTGGGTATGGATAGCTTGGAGTTGCGCAGAGTCAAACTTGATCTAATGTTTGGCCACAAACTGTTGAACAACACGATAAACTGCTCTGACCTTCTAGCTCGAATTAATTTTAGAGTTCCACCCAGGACGACAAGGCTATTTGATTTATTTGCTGTAAATATTAGCCGAACTGATATTGGTATAAATGGACCTCTTAATTGACTTATGAGCCATTTCAACCATTATGTACATAAAGAATTTGATCTGTCCTGCTCTACAGTCTTTTAAGAATAAAGTTGCTAAGCTTTTAAGAAATCACACGGAATAGTTGTGGCAGGACTGTGGTGTTTTAACTTTTTTAATTACTCTTTATCACCTAATAATATCTATAAGTATTGATTATTGTACTGTATTTTTTACTTTATCTTGTATTGTAACAGTTGTAGTTTTTTTTTCTTAGTATAGGTTCATTGTAAATTGTAAACTGTATGTTGTACTATTTGGAGAATTTCTCTGTAAGTACTGAATGAGTAAATAAATAAATAAAATAAATAAATAATTACTGTTCTACTAAATACAACAGTGACTAACAAGACCGCATAAAAACGAAAATATCGTAAAAATCTTCAAAAAATACGATTGATTCACTCCTTTAACGTCCGGGGTCCAGGCTGATACTGCGGAGCGCTGATTGCCGTCCGCCGATTCGACCGAATGCCCTGCCCGCTGTATTCCTCTCTTCTTGTTGGGCCGGTAGAAGGGGAATCGACCACAACACGTATTTGTCTGTCTTTATTTTGCTCAAGCCTTTGCCTATTAAATTGACATCTCCTTTTATCGCACTAAAAATATCTGTGTGGGAAGTGAGAAGTTCTATGCTTCTCCAGATGAAATGTAAAGACAGGCATAAGGGTCATATTGGCTATTTCTTTGTAGCAGAAGCCGTAAAAATGCTTATAAAAACAGACAGGTCCACTACAGCTTGTCAATGGGCTAGAGAAGGCGAACGGCTCTTAATGAATGATATCAACATTGTCAAAAATAATGGGAGCAAGAAATTTTTGGCAATATTATGTAAAAAAATACAACACACTCTTTTTTTTCTCAAACTTGGATATTAAGGTATGTACACACCGAAAAAACAAACAAGAACAAACATTCATTCTTGTTCACCTTGTTTGTATGTGTTCTTTGTTTATTGTTCGCGTTATTTTGTCTACATAGCACAATCAAATATTTGTTCACTCTCGTTTGACCAGTTGGAAAAGTTATGGATGACGATGAACAAAATTTATTTCTCTTTAGGTATGTACACACCGAAAAAACAAACAAAAAAAAATATTCGTTCTTGTTCACTATCTTTGTATGTGTTTTTGGTTTATAGTTCGCTTTTTCTGTCTACATAGCGCAACCAAATGTTTGTTTACTCTTGTTCGACTGGTTGGAATAGTTATGGATGACCTTAAAAACCAAAATTCTCTTTGATGTACCGACGTCCACTGGAACATGTGCGAACAAGAACAAACAAACGTTTGTTCGCCATTTTAACTGTCTACACTGAAGAAAAACGTTTGTTCACTGATGTTTGTTGTTTGTTTTTTCAGTGTGTATACATACCTTTTGATGTACCGACGTCTACTCGAACATGTATGAACAAGAACAAACAAATGTTTGTTCGTGTTTTTACTGTCTACAGTCTACACTAAAGAAAAAAGTTTGTTCGCCGATGTTTGTTCTTGTATGTTTTTTCGGTGTGTACATACCTTTATAGGAACATTCAGCATTTTTATACCCACATTAAATATATATAAAATAAAACAGCGATATAAACTAAGTAATAATGCAAACACTACTACTAATTAAAAATATATTTATAAAAAGATTTTTAAAATTAAGCAGGGGTAGTTTGAAAATAGTACTTAATGGTTTGTATAATGTCCACGGTAGCAATATTGCATTATCTGATACAAAAATGAGCCCTTGTAAAAAATTTATTTTTATCCAAAAACAAGTCTTTCTTTCTTTACCTATTAAAGAAACATCTATGAAATATCTTCCAAGAAAAAATTAGTTGTGGCATAATTACGATTTAACATTCATGTCTGGCCCTTTAAATTTGACCCAGACCAAAAAGACTTGTGATGATATCTAAGCAAGCACTTATGGTACTTAGTACCTAGACTTTATACAAACCTTTATGGGCTGTCCTAAAGATAAAATAAAATATAGGAAAAGAAAGGGTAAAATTAAAAAAAAGTACAAAAAATACCTGAGCAATAATAAATGATACAATTACTGGCGTATTCTTAGGATCTGGCATCATGGCTTTAGCAGTGTCAAAGCATCCAAAATAGGAAGCCCGGTAAATTATAATGCCCTGGACTGATACATTGAATCCTCTATACAGTCCTATAAGTCCATCTGATTTAAAGGTTTTCTTGATGCAATCAACCATGCCATGGTACTGTCTTTCACTGGTGTTTTTACCTACATCTGCTCCCAATCTTGAAATAAATGTTTAGACAATTATTATTCTGGCTTATTCAAACTTTTAAAAATACAGATCAATTTTATCAATGGTACACAAGAAGAACTACTGAAAAGTTATTTATTAAATTCAATTCCAAAAAAATAACTTAAAATATGTACCGGTTGTCATAAAAAAAAAAATATTAGTAAAATTGGTCAAGAGAAATAGCTGGAAATTATTTTCAAGTGTCTAAAACTACTGCGAGATGGTGCAACCGCAATGGTAAATTAAAAAACCTATTTATTCTTTAAAATTAGCTGGTATTTTAGCAGGGTTATATAATTAGGTTTTTGTGCCCGTTAAGCTTCAGCAATTTAATAAAACATTTATAATAACTTACCGAGTTCTTGCATAATCTAAAGGGTATACAAAACACAGACTGGTAGCCCCCGCAGCTCCACCAGAAGCTAGATTGCCTGCAAAATATCTCCAGAATTGTTTGTTTTTATCTATTCCTTCCAAAAACATTTTCTTGTAGATGTCTTTAAAGGCAAAATTCAACGCTTGGGTGGGGAAATACCGAATGACATTGGCCAAGTTACCTCGCCAATAGCTTAGAAATCCCTGTTCTTTTGGTATGCGAATAAAACAGTCAATCATACCTAAAACAAAGATTAGCATATCTGAACTTTCAATTTTAAGTAAATACATAGGAATCACTATCTTACATCTTTTGACTTATTTTCTTATTTGAAACAAATAAACCCGAAACTTGCAGCAGTGGGCCCTACCATCGATACACCTAGGTATGTCAACAAGAAGAAGGTTTCACTATAACTTAAGTTCATATTAAAACGATTTTTTTACCTTTGTATCTCTGTTCAGCAGAAATTTGCTTCGATATCTCCTGTACCTGTAGTAAAAGCTTCACCCTTTCAATAGGAGCGACGGCTGTTTTTGCGATGGCTGCCGAAATACCCCCAGCCAAAAAATCTTTTACAAATGATGTCACATCGTGCGGCATTGTGGAAAATTCTACTTTGGAGACGAATTTAGCGATACAAAGATTATTTTAAAAGAAAAAGCGGGAATCCCGGTACTCTTGCGCGACAACGAACGTCAAAAAGTTTTGAGTGAATTTGCTGACCAATCAAAAACGATATGTGTTTTCCGTACATCAAAAGTTTCCACCAATCGCAAAACAGAATTTTATTACAGCGCCCCCTGGGAAACTAAATTAAAATAGCGGGCAATTTAAATAATTTGTAAATTATTAGGTGTGTATTATTTTTTAACGTGCTACCTGCTGCTTAAACATAATTTTTTCTTGTATACAACAGTTTTAACTGTTTTAACTTCTATTAGAGATGAGTAGGAAGATTTCCGAAGCTGTGTTATGAAAACGCTACGGAAAAAAGAGCGCCCCGGCATGGTCAACTCCCGAATTAGACGCACTTTCTTCTTCGCCCAAGGATGGTAAACTTAATAAGGAGTCCTCGATTTTTGCTATTTGTCCGCAGATAAGGTTATGTTTGTGACGTCACCCGTTTGCCCAGAAGGTAAATTTATTTTATTAATTCCTGTTAAATATCAACTTTTAAAAACTAATTTGCATGTACACCTGCTATTAGATCCATATTGTATACCATTTGATAAAATTAAGACTTTATACTATTTGTAAACAAAACAATAGGCAAACATTATATGCGTCACAAATATCGAATTGACATTTAAATTTGGTATATGGCTTAAAAAGGGATCCAGCAGTCTTTGGGTTTAATATTAATTCTTTAAACATAAAATGCGTCTAAATAAAACCAACAAACGGGCAACTTTTTAAAAAAAATTAAGCAATTGTAAAACGAAATATTTAAATTTAAATATTAAACTGTGAAAATTCCCCTGTTCAACTGCCAACCGGTCCCTGTGAAAAATAATCGGCACGTAGCGATTCGAAATACCGCGCTCGCCTCAAGTTATTTGGTTTCTGCATGCGTTTGCCGGGATTACCATTTCACTTGACAGTGATTTTTCCCACCGTTTGATATTCATTGAAAAAACGTGTCGCTGAACCAAATAGTAGAGAAGCTGATGGAACAATAAAAATGCTTTAATTGTTTTATTTAAATGTAGTTGCTGCTAGCTTGCGTTTGCCAGTAAAAATTCACTGGTTGAAAAATTTATGAAAACCTTTTAAGGATTTGGTCTATCACTGGGAGAATTTTTAATTTGCAGCTAATCGGGTCTATCGCTAAAAAACTTGACTTTTCCCTCTTCGGGCCCAAGGATGGTAATTTAAAAGGGTTTCTCCCAAAATTTTTACTATTTGTCCGGAGTTAAATTAAGGTTATTTTGTGAGTCACCCTGGGTTTTCTCCATAAGGGGTAAATTTATTTTATTAAATCTTTGTTAAAAATTTAAACTTTTAATAACCTAATTTGCATGTACACCTGCTATTAGATCCATATTGTATACCATTTGATAAAATTAAGACTTTATACTACTTGTAAACAAAACAATAGGCAAAACGATTACGTCAAAAATGCGTCACAAATATCGAATTGACATTTAAATTTGCGTATATGGGCTTAAATGGGATCCAGCAGTCCTTTTTAAGTTTACCACCCTTGCTCTTCGCCTACTAAACTGCGTCTACATGGACGAGAACCGGAGACCAACTGCTGCCGCAACTTTTTTTAATTTAAATTACAATTGAAAATTTCCCGAACACCGCCCCATGGCCAAAATACAAGGTAGGTCGCGCATGACGTTTTACGTGATAGCCGGGTTATTACGTAGTAATGTGACAAAAGGTTTTTTTCGCACATCCGTTTTTAACTCGGGGGCGTTTTTTTCCCCCAAAAAAAAAGACGCTAAATTTATGCCCAACAAATGAGGGGTTCTATGGAAAATTAAAACGAAATGAAAACGCTTCGCTTTTGTTCTGCAACTGTCTTATGATTGTTTTTTCTTTCCGTTTTTTTTTTTTTTTTGCTAAAGTAATTTATGGCCTTTAGGAATCCATTGGATCTCTATGGTAGTTTAAAAATTTTAATTAATTGCGCAATGGCTGGATCCATCGATGAATTTAAAAAAGCCCCATTTTTTCCCCTCATTCAAACGTGCTTAAAGCCGAAGTCTCATGGGTTTTGGTATTTTATTGGTCAAACATTTTGGCGCCTTTTTTTACCCAATTTTTTAACATTTTATCCGACGTCGGATGGAGTTTTTTTTAATTTTTTTGGTTTGGATTTTTTCTGGTTTCCTCCCACTTTATTTACTTTTTTGGGGGTAATTTCAATTTATATTGAATATTAAAATAAACAGTTATAATTTAAAACATTTAAAAATTTTTAACCTTAACCTGAATTTACCTCATACTTAACAACCACTTTCTCTTCTTCCATTAAATAATATTTTAGTTAGGTTATTATTTCGTCTTTTTTCATTGCATTTTCACAGGTTGACCTTTAAAATGCTCTTATTTTCTTTTCTTTTGACTGGATATCGGGTCCGAAATTCGAAACAATGAGACATGCAAGTTTTCCGACAAAAAATTTTAAAAATTTTTGTACGTCGGATTCAAATCGGACGCATGAGACTCCGGCTTAACCCGCATATCCTCGCAAAAACGAAACGGTTTACGTATGTCACGCGTGTGTCGATTTACCTATTAATCTTTTAAATACTTTTTTATTTTAAATCCAAATGTAAGGTCTTTAGAGGTAAAAAAGCAAAAATAAAAAAGAAAGATATATTACAAAAAACTTTCCATTCAATGATTTAGCTGTTTAAGTCAAGTTTAAAAAATAAATCTTTTTCTCTATGATTTAAATATAATTGCACCTATTCATTCATTAGGATTAACTGATTAAGTCAAAAAATTTCAACCAAATAGTCGAAAAACCACAGAAAAAAGACATCACAAAGCAAAACAACGGAAAAGCAGCGAATCCTCCACTTTTTTAATTTGACACTTGATAAAACGAAATGACGTAATACTGACGTCATAACCTCCTACGTTACCGCTTCTCGCCAAAATTTGTTTTTAATTAAGTTGAACCCCGTATGTTTATAGTGGTATTTTTATCATTTGTTTAGCGGTTTACTTTGCTTTTCGGCATTTTTGTGACTCTAAAACGTTAATTTTAAAAGATAATTTGTTATATTAAAAGCCCATATCTTTAAAATAAATATTTAAAAATGGTAAAAAAAGAAAAAGATTGCCGACTTTCTATTTAAATTTGGTGCGAAGTAAATTGCTACGTCATTCGCAAAGCGAACCTTTTTTTTATCGCCGGTGACCCACAGCGTGTTCATATGCTGCAAAATGCGATTTGCAAATTTGGGAAACTTTTTCCCTGTTTGGGTCGATTTCAAATGTGTCAATTGTAGGAGCTCTCTATTTTTAAAAGTTTTTTGCGATTCAAATATTTAAAATCTGGGGGCGGGAAAATTGACGTATTCTTTTGGTCGACTTAAAATTGTCAGTTTCCAAGGAAATTTAAAGTCACTTTTTTTTCGTTTGTAATATTTGAAATGTGAGGGAAACGGGAAAATTGACTTTGATTTAAAATTTTGCGAATTCCGCAAAAATTGAAGACCACGAGCATGCGTATTGATTAAAATACTCGTTTGATTTTTGGGGTTGCTCAAAGATTAAGTTTCTATGGTTCAATTCCGGGGGGGTATATATATATATATATATATATATATATATATATATATATATATATATATATATATATATATATATATATATATATATATATATATATATATATATATATATATATATATATATATATATATATATATATATATATATATATTTATATATAATATATATATATATATATATATATATATATATATATATATATATATATATATATATATATATATATATATATATATATATATATATATATATATATATATATATATATATATATATATATATATATATATATATATATATATATATATATCAACGGCCTTTGGGCCCCATCAAAAAAGCTTCTTATGAGAAGCGTTCTCAAAGGTGCTGTAAAAGCAAATTCTGTATGTTTTTTTGCTTGGGCGGCATTGACGGAACGAGGTATAAAGCGGGGATCGTTGTTGCTTTTAAAGTTCTAAAATAAAAAAACTGGGGGGGGGTTTTTTTTTTATAAAATCATAAACTTATGGATTAAAACGATCCTTTATTTCGTGACAATGTCATTCTCTCATTTTTAATAGCACATATGCAGTTGTGATTTAAGTAAAAATAAAATAAAAAATTTAAAGTTTCCACATATTCCTACTGATTCAGCCCGTTAAGACAGTGCCAAAAAACGTGCAAAAGAAAGATAAATCAAAATATAATCTTTCTCTCTCGCTCCAACGTGCTAATTTGGGCGAAAGGACTGGCTGACGAATCAGCACGACGAGTGGGATATATACCCTTTTCAGACCAATGAGCAAGCGGGAAAGGTTATCTTTAAATTTTTCTTTGCTCTCGCTTGCTGCCTAGTACAAGGCTTCCTCTATAATTATTTCAAGGTTAAAATAAGTTGTGATCTTTAAGTAATTTCTTTTTTTTATTTTATGTTTTTTATTATAAAGACTTATGGGAATAAAATATATTCTATTTTTTTTTGTTGTTTGTTTTAATAAAACCACCTTTATATAAGATGCAAATTTTAAGGTCGAAATGCAATGGGCCCTTCTTCACCATTCACCAGTAAAAATTTTCAACGTCCTTATTATTACGACGACCCAAATTATAAATGTTTATTAAAATAATACGCAGAGAAAAACAAAACAAAGATACAATATTGTTAAAAAAATTATTATAAATAACACAAAAAGTTTTAAGAAATTAATTAAACGTCAATCTTCCATCTTCATCTTGCCAGTTCCCAGCACTAAATCCAAAAAATTCCCAGTCGCAGCATAAATCCCAAAAAAAACCGGGGGAAAAAAATTTTGCGAATTCTAATTCATAAATCGCATTTCGCAAGCTTATAACTCGCTTACCTTGTATTTATTGTGCCATGCTTCGCTCCATTGTCATCGGCAATCTCTCTACTCATCTCTGCTTCTAGCATGGAGGCGTGTTGTTAAATTCATCAGATGGTTTAGTGCTGAAATCTATCGTGACGTCACTAGATTACCACTATTTTTTTTATCCGCCCTTTTTACTCCCTAAAACAACGGCGATCTTTTTTTTAGCGCTTTTCCATCAAATTAATTAAAGGGCGATGAAACAGCGATTAATGCCGTTCATCGATGAATTAAACAACACGCCTCGTATAATAACATTGATGGACGTAATTACATGCGTCGTTACAAATTTTTTACTCAAAATACAACCTTCCAGTATAGACCTACATAGAGGCAGCTCTACCGCTCGGACGTGCGAACAAAGCGGAACAACTGCCTTCTCGTTCGGCGTGCTCTGGGCGTGCTGATTAGTTGACCCGTTCCAGTCAGCACCCTAGACTTATTGCGCCTCTAGAAGGTATATGCTTGAAGGATAAAATATTCGAGCATATATCTTCTAGAGGCTGCCTGCATCTTAGCCGTGCTAACAAAAGTGTGAGAGAGAAAAAAGATTGGATATATAACCTTTCTCTTTCGCTCCGCGTGCTAAATTGTGCGCGGAAAGGGGTCTATATCCTGAAGACCAATCACCATACAAAGCGCAATGTATACAGCTCTTCACCGACCAATCAGCACGTGGAGGGAGAGAGAATGGTTATGCATAATACATATCTTCTCTCATGCTTGTTCACACAGCCGAGCCAAAGATACAATGTATTCTTATCATGAAACCGAGCAGTGAAACTTCTCAATAATTAGGAAAAAATATAATATCGATGTTCTACCTCATCCCTAATTTTACTATTTATAACCTTAAATTTTAACGTGTAATGTTTAGAGGTTAAATTGCTAACTGCAAATATTTTCAAAATGAGTGATTTTGAAGAAGAAGACATTGTAGAAGATGTGGAAATAAAAGATGAAGAAGTGGACGTAAAAAACGAAAAAGAAATTAAACCCTCCACAAGTGGCTCTGTGTTGTTTCCAAGCGAAGCGAGGTTTTCTAACATTAAAAATAAAATCCCGACCCGTTTCAGAAAGTCAAAGAAGGGAAAAAAAGGTAAAAAAATATATTTTAAAAATTAAAACAGATTAACTTCCCACCCTTGTTAAATAACTTTTATTTATATTTATATTTTTCCTATTGGACTTTAGGCTAAAAAGGAAGCAAAGAAACAGCGTAAGCGTGAAGATGCTCCAAAACAAACTCCTCATACAATCGATAGTCTTAGAATTAAAGATGAAACTACTGTTACTAACTTGGATGATGAAAGGAAGGTTAATAAGGGATGTTTTTTTTGGGATCCGTGAAAAGTTTTCCAAGATTTTTTAAAAAAAAAAAAATTTTTGGGGGGAAAAAAGTTGGGGGAAAAATTTTTTTTTTTTTCTTAGTTTTTGCATTGGTAAGGTAATGTTACATCTATTATTGTTAATAAGTAATTCTCCGTATTATATTATAAAATTTTAAAGTTTTATAAAAGTCAGGAATTTTGATAATTAACTTTAAAATTAAGGAGATTCTTGTGTCCACCGATGTTCCGTTTAAATGTAATTCTTTCGATAAAATAAAATGAACAGTGCTCTAATATCATAATAATTTGACTATTTACTTAATACGTGTTCTACATGTTAGCATAATTCGCCGTAAAAAAATCTGAAATTGGAGAAATTTCTCTTATTTATACCAAATGTCTAGGACATGTTACAGTCGACCAGTGGGTTCTTCAGGTGTATAATGTAAAATTCAGTACCCATTTAGTAATATTTACCATTTTATTATATTTACTTTTATATGATTGCTGTTTTTGTATTAGGTATAAATTTAATTTGTCATATCAATGCCATTTGATATTTTTGTGTTAAATACTTAGTTATTTTTAGTTTTAAAAATAAAAAGAAAACTCTGTTGTTTTTAACAATAGAACTATAATTTGGTCTGCTGTACTATTTCATTCAAAGAATTACAGAGTTATGTTGGGATATTTAAATGAAAATTCGGTGCCTTTGAAAAGAAAAAAACATAAAAAGGCAAAAATTTAATTTTTGGGCGGCGGCTTTCTTTTTATATGGCCCTTCCACCTGCAAAAGGGACATTATAAAAGAAAAGGCCCGCAAAATCTTTTTGCAACTTTTATGTTTTTTTTCTGGACCGAATTTTCCTTCCCAAAGAATATAAACATTGAGGGTTTATATTTTTTGGTTACGCTACACAAGTTCAAATTGAATGAGGGAATGATTTGCCCTACTCAATTTTTGTGTTTACTTTTTCATTAGGTATGAAATTAATAATTTGGCTTGAACTTAAAATAACATAATATGCAGGACAGGCGACAATTGTTTAAAGGTATAAGTGGGAAACCAATTATAAATGAATGAAAAGTTCTCAAATAAAATACTTAAAATTAAACAAAAAAACGTGACCAAAGGTTAAGATTTATTTCTGACTGAAGAACAATAATATTTTCCTCAATAGGTTCATTGAAATTCTCATAAAAAATATTATAAATTTTTATTGAAATTTGGTTGGCCTGGATGAATATTTTGGAGGATGCTTATGATATATTGCTACTCTAAAACTGCACTTTTATTAAATTATCGAAATATTTAAATTAAAAACAAAATATTAGGACAATTTTAAACATACAATGCAGCTCGCAATGCAGTGAATATAAAAAGAAATGGTAATTGTTTAGAATCGCGGAATTAAAAAATAGAGATATTGACATTTTTTTTCATTTTGTTCTATTTTACGGCGCATTTACGAATCCAAAAAATATTTTTTTAGTGTTAATTTTTATTTTGAAGATAAAACAATGAGTATTTTTCTGGTTTTTCTTCCTCCAGTTTTGCTTTATATCTACTGTTCCTGACTAAAAATATGTGTTTACTTAACAAAACGCCATATAAACAGTTAAATTTTTTTAAAAAATAATATTTGTAAAGGCTGGTAAATTTTTTATAAAAATAAAAAAAAATCATGATTTTTTTTAAATCATTTTTAATCATGATATTTATCAACCCTGAGTTTAGCAATTTCTAGTGATTTGTTTCATATTCTCAGTATATAGACAAATAAATTTTTAAAAATCTTCAAAAATACCTATTAATTTTTGGATTTAAAAAAAAAATAATGGAAAAATGTACATTTTTTTTGATGAATTTTAAGAATAAAAATATTTGACAACTTAAAAAATAATAAGAATATGGAAAGTTTGCAAATTTTTTAAAAATTATAAAAAATCGAAAAATAAATATTTTAGTTTTTTTTAAATAAAATATTAGGCCTTTAAACTGAATTTACTCTGAGAAAATCAAATTATTATTTTTTTTCAGTTATATTCTTTCATGCGCCGAAAGGTAGAACATGTTGAAAAAAAACTTGTCGACCACTCAGTTTTTCGATTTTTATGGCCGCGGGTCTAAACAATTACCAAAAAAAAACTACTAATCTATGTAGATGGATATTATTGATCCTTTAAGATTAAAGAATGTAAAAATTAATAATCGTACTTTTGATATACCTATTGATCTTTATTAGTTTGAAAAATATGGCTAAGTATTGAAATCTAAAAAATACTTTTAAATTGCATTATTTTTTCAGCTGTAAGCTTATACAAGCTTTAATGGAAACTGAAGATTATATTTCAGATTTGGATGCTCATATTTTTGAAACTGTTAAAGATAAACGTATTAAATGTGGTATTTTTAATGCTCTTTAAAAGATCTTTTTATTGGTGAAAAATATACAGGGTATTCCGAGGGGTATTCCATTAAAAAAAACTTTTTTACATTACATTCGAAAACACGATTGTCAATTGATTATCGCATTCTTTAATCTTAAAGGATGTAAAAAATGCTACTAGTCTGCTAATGAAAACAGTTTTGTATTTTAACTATCAACAAAGTTACCAATGGTGGACACTTAAGAATTTGGATAACTCTGTATGTATAGATTTTTACAGTAGTGAACCATAAAATTATAAACATTGTATGTTTTGTAGATATGTTTTTTTTTTCGTTAAATATTAGATTAATAATATGGGTAGTTCGTTATTTCTGTGACGTTTTTATAATTATTTAATGTTAAAAAAATTACCTACTTTGAGATACTTTTTTTGTAAAAGTTTAGACTAGAAGTTTTGGTGAATAGTTTCGGTTTAGTTTTTCTGTTTGGTGGAATTAAATAGACTTTAAAAACATCACAGCTTCATTATTAATTTTAGCAATCCTGCAATTGTCCTCTAAAGGTGTGGTTCCTTCCACGCGGCCGTCGCATGCGACTAACGTAATGCATAACCTTTTGGGCCCCGTTTAATCGGATGGTTTTTTTGGACCGGTTCAAACTCGGGGAACAAAATTTTATGAAAGGGAATAATTTTTTTGGTAAGAGTCGTGATGGATGTTTCTAGCAATATTTTATTATTAGAAAAGAAAAGAGGATGACGAAATACTATTACAATTAGCCAATCTGAAACATAGCAAGGGCCTCTATAAATCCAATATTTCAGCAAAGACGCAATGGGGGGTTTTTTATACTACATTAATAAATCGACATCTGCAACAGGATGAAGTAAAATTTAGAAAATATTTTAGAGGAATAAAGGAGTTTAGTTTTATTGTTGACTTAATAAAAGACTATAAAGTCCGAGCCAGACAACAATTTACCCATTAGGATCTCGGAAACTTGAAGGATACGGGTCATTGTTAAAGAAGGCAAAGTTGCCAATATGATGCTAATCAAAATGCCACCTTAGAACTTTAAAATTTTCGAATACTTACTTTTGGAAAAAACCGATTATTCGCAATTTCTTTTATTTTTTTATGACTTTTTTGAATCGATGAAAAAAAATAACTTTTCATTTCCCTACTTTTCATATTCTACAAGATAGTGTTATTAGATTTATACACCGACGATTCGTCTTTGAGCTGTCATCATCAACTGTTTTTTTTAAATACGGCCCTGGATTTTTTAATTATGTATTTTGGAAACTATTAAAAATTAAACCAAAATGTTAGAGGGGTCAGAATATATTTTTGGCAGGATCTTGGGAAAACATTAAACGTTTTTTTTAATAAGTGGCATCATTGGCACCGGATACCACAAAAACAACACAAACAAAATATCAGTCGCAGACACGACTGCGTCTAACGCTTCTTCAGCAGTCCAGTCGCATCAACGGTTTTTTGACAACGGACGCATACGACGGCCGCTTGGAAGAAACCAGGCACATTTAAAAACATTAGTTGGAGTGCTTTGCCGCTAACGTAGTGCGTTGGCCGCATGCGGCGGCCGCGTGGAAGGAAACATACCTTAAAAATATAAACAGGTTTTTAATTAAATTTGAGTCTGACTTTTACCTTTTCTCGAGCCTTTTCTAAAGTAAACCCAAAATTCATAACATAATTTTTGTACCTAGCCTCGAAGTGCTTTGCTTTTATACGAAGGCGTGAAAGTGGTTTGCTTTTTCGCCTGAAAAAAACCACGTTAATATTGCAAAAATTAATATTTTTATGACGTTAAAAAAAATATTACATTTTTTTGCAACCAAAATCACTATTAGTAAATTAATAAGACTTTACCAGATCAACGTATTTTAATAGGGCAATAATTTTTTAATATTTTTTAATTAAAAAGTGAAGTAAAAGATGCTATGGAGTTCGTGGGATTCCAACTCGCGTTTTACCTGATTTCAAAGGCTACGAAAAATTTTCTACAGAAATCGGTTAAGAAATTAACATTAAGTATTGAAAAAAAATAAAATTTTATTAAAAAATTGAAAACCATACTGTTTTAAACCATATCTAATGTGTTAAGTTATAGTTATTAATATTATTTAAAAGGCGATCTAGTTTTACTGCATCATGACGAGGTTTTATTGTGGTAAGGCAAATTGTTGAATTGAAATTGGGTGCAATTTTGAATTTTGGGAAATTTTTTTATAGTTCCTAAGGATTTTTAGAACTTCAATTTATTATCTACTTTCTGAACCACCACGATGTGTATCTCTTTAAAAAAAGTGATCCCTTAGGAGTAAATACGTATGCTTTTTGGTCCTTATCTCTGCCTTACCTTGCTACAGGTAATTATCCATTTTAAACTCATTGTAGTAATAGTCGTGTTGTTAAATTCATCAGATGGTTTAGCGCTGAAATCTATCGTGCGGGCACACTAGGTTACCGCCAGTTTTATCCTTGTCCTATACTAAAACAACGGCCATCTTTCTTTAGCGCTTTTCCTCAATTAATTTAAAAAAGGCTTGATGAAACAGCGATTACCCATTCATCGATGAATTTAACAAATCCTAATTTTTAATTTCTAAAAAAGGAATTTTTATAATATTTGTAAAGTAGGTTAGGATTTTTTTTATCTGAAAACGTTGCTTTGATGGCAAACTTTTATTAACAGTGACGTGACAGTGACATGTTAGGTTAGCAGACATTGCCAAAATAAAATATGGTTTTAATTATGTTTACGGTTGTACTATGTTCTTCATTGTACTAGCCATTAAAATTAGTTAATGACAGATTCCAATTTTGATTTTTGGTTTTTATCTCATATTTATCCGATTTTTAAGTCAAACGAAGTCGAGAAATATTATTTTACAAATCTGACTAAGCAGTCAGATAGAGCCATAAAAATATTTTTTTGGAATTTAAAAATACACTCACCGACATAAAATTCGGGACAACCAAAATTTAGATCAAATTTAATGTATGATAACTTTTTCTTCCATAATCCGATTTTAATTTTTTTTTTCAAAATGTAAATATTTGTTTTTTTTTAATTAATTTTATTCAATTTTTAAAAATACTCTTTACATGTTGAAAATACAAGAGTATAAAAAAGGACATTTTTCTTATGTTTGTAACACTCTGTATAGTAATTTTGCAATGTAAACTACACTAATCACCTTTTAAACGATTTTTTTGTTTCGTACACATTTAAAATTTCCCCCCAATATTCTGATTTCGTACACAAAATTTATTATTCAGTTTCCGACATCTCGTTTCGTACACCAAATACTGAGGTAGGTTCCTGTCTCTGATGGATCATAAAATATGGTAAAATGAAATATAAAATATTTATTTAAATGATAGTGATATTAAAATAATGTAATAATAAATATATCTTTTAACTATCTACCTAAACAGAAAAAATTACTGTTCCTCCTTTTAGTGATTTATTACGTCTGAAATATAATTAGGGAAACTAAAAAGCCGCTTTAACTAACCAGAACTAACCATGACCGATCAGAACTGAGGGTTTTTGAATTTGTCTAAATTATTTCTTCGTTTGATTGAGCCATGCCAGAATCGCAGCCTAAACGGAAAAGTTTACTGTTTCTACTTTTAGTGATTTATCACGTCTGAAATCTAATTGGGAAAAATAAAACGCCGATTTAACTAATCAGAACTAACCATAACCGACCAGAACTAACGGCTTTTTAATTTGTCTAAATTATCCCTATGTAGCAGTTATTAACAAAATTTTTATAATTTTTGAATATTATGGTATTTATTTGGTTGGTTATTTAGGTTGTCCAATGGTCGGTGTACGAAACAAAAAGCATAAAATGAATTAAATAATTTAGTGTACAAAACGAGAATATTTAAGGTAAATTTCTGAAGTGTTCGAAACGCGAGTGTACGAAACCAGAGAACACCATAAAAAGTTATGTTAAGCAAATAAAAAAAAGTGCAAGAAGCCTATTAGAAACGGTTGCAAAAACATCCGGTATTTTAAGATTATGGAGAGAGGCGACCGGACCTTTAAGAATATCATTAGACCTTGCTAATAGTATTACAAATGAAAACTTTTTCGTTTTTTTTTTAGATTCCAATACTGAATCCGTTTACTCGTCACGAAGCAACTGAGTCGTGATAAAAAAATGTTTTAATTGTTCAAGACATTTTAAGGTTAAATAATCACGGTCGCAGTTGCGTTAAAAACACGGCAGATGTTTAAAATTATGAAAAAATGTAAAAAAATTGTCTGCCCGTGATTACGGGTCGTTGGCGCGTGCAACCACTGAACAACTGCTAATTTCCATTTTTTACTAGAAATTATTGTGTTTTTTTACTTTGACTTTTCAAGCACGAAGAAAAATGAACGCAAATCTGTTAATTAAAAACATCTTTAAGGCGGCTTTCTAATTAGTTTATTCATTTCAATGATCACGTTTATAATGAGGGCTTGAGTAGATCAAAAGTGGATTTGC